>OMLB01034821.1:9794-31568 GCA_900302555.1 Myripristis jacobus | reverse complement strand
GAAAAAAAAAATTTTTTTTTCCTTTTTTCTTTGTGCAAAAAAAAAAAAAAAAAAAAGTCAGCACACAGACCCCCTCAGATGGGCATCTGACTTTAAATATACACTTTCACGCCTCCCTTCACTGCTTTTAAAATAACTTTCTCTCATCACAAACAAAGCAGGAGGGCAAAAAAGAATATGGGACAGCTCTTTCCATTGTGTGTGTATGTGCTGTTGGTCTGTTGTACATTAGTGTGTGTTCCTGGGGCAGTAAAATGCCCAGATAGATTCTTTAATCACTGGACAGGTTCTCTGATTGGTTTCCCAATTTAATCAGCTACAGAGACTCTGAAACACACTCCTCTCTCTGCCTCATTATTTAGTAGCCACTGGGTTTATGCCATTAAATATAGTGATACTGGCAGGAAATATTTGGGTGACCCAGCAGACTGTTGTGAGAGGAACTTTTGCTTGTCCTTTTTTCATAGATTTGTGATCTTTGCATTGCACTTTAAAATGATATCTTGTCTGTTCGAGATCAGTAAATACTGGTTGGTTTACTCGGTAAATCCAAAGGCACATTTTTGAAGTAAAATATTGGAAGGGCCACAGGCGAATCCACTAAACATATCTTGAGATCTTGTTTTATATTCTTTGGCAAAATATAGATTCATAGATTTTGCTGCTTCGTCACATCTCAACATATGCTCTATCTAAACTGATTTATGTGTATTAGGACCAACAGGATGAAATATTTCCTAGGCTCAATACTTTTTCTTTGTATTGTTAATATAATGATGGTGTCCTTTTAGATTTATGATGATACACATCAGACAAACCCGGCTCTGCTTTGTCAGGATCTGCATAACTCATGTCAACACTGTGAAGAGCAACAATAAAAGCAGCAGCCACAAAGAAAGGAAGGGTGGCATGTCAGATAGACAGCTTTTGATGACTGATACATTTAAATTGCTGAGGCCCAGGTCGGCTAAAATGACTGCGTCAGTGTCTCTGTGTTGTTGCAGCATGTGGGCTAAACATTATGAAAGAGTAGAAGGGAACATAAAAACAGCGAGCGAGAAAAATATTAACCACAAGACAATGTGCAGACTTTTTCTGTTTCTGATGTCCAATGTAGATACATCAGCAGGCATAAACAGACATTACATATAGACACATTAACACGCAAGCATGTATGAAAACACACACTTTTCTTACGCTCTTTGCACTTTGTGAGGGTGTACAACCTGTGTGAAAAAACTAAGGGCTGATTTATTCTCCATTGTGCATTCACAGTGCTCATACCATGGCACAGTGTTTGTGAACAGCTGGGCATCCATGGTTCACACGGTTGAAACGGCATTTTAGCCAGTCATCTGTTTATCCAGTACAGCCTCCATGACAACAATCCCTGTTGTTACAAAAATTGTGAGGTGCACGACTCAGCCTCAGAGCTCTATTTTGACCACCGTTCAGCACCGTTCAGGCAGCAATTGCATCACTCTTCCTGATGTGCACAGTTCGCGCTGTGGACACCGTAAGAGTATAAACCATCCTTAAGACACCCTGCATTTAACAGATTAAGTACATGAGACCCAGCAGTCACACTGCACTGTCTGAGAATAAAATATTGCTGACAAAAACCTAAACAAATGTACTGAAATATTTCTCAATCAAGAATACGTTGCATATCCACATGTAACCTTATGACCAATGTAGTGGATCTGCATCAACATCACGTGACTCGTAAAGTTCACACATGCACTTTAGCCACTTTCATTTGCTTTGTTAGCTTTGTTAGCCACGAAAACTACTTGGCTAAGGTGAGGAAAAGGTCATGGTTGAGGTTAGAAAGCGTTTTCTCAGATTTGATAATGATAGCTTCAAACAACAACAGCTCTCAGTTGAGATGGGACTCGAACCCCAGTCTGCAGAAACAAAGTCTTGATGATTGTGCCCTCCTAATGTTGCATTTTTTTTGCTTGCTTTATACTACATAAGCGTATCCTTGGTTTGCGAAAATAAAATGCCAACATTTTTTCTGGCAACTGGTCTGCTGAGCTCCTCCTCTTTTTCAGAGTGGTGGTGTTTCTGGCAGGGTTGTTGGTGAGTCATAGACAGAATTGGGGAGCTGGGTCAGGCTGTCCCTGTGGAGAATTAGGGTGGGTGAGAGCCATTAGCCAGTAACTAGATCCACTCAGGACTGGATCTAGTTACTGAGACAGAGGAACAAGCTAGTACAGCGTAATGAGACACCTCCTTCCAGCGCGACACAGGAACATACAAACAGGAACACCACCACACATATACAGATATGAGTTCAGATGCAGAGAAACAAAATTATACAAGCGTGCTCCTGCAATGGTGCACACACACTTGCTCTCAAGCACATGCACAGAGTATTAGATTCCAGCTGTATTTCTACTCCTAAATTTAGCAATTTCAGAGCAGAGCGCTGAAATATCAAATTGGAGGAAAAGTCCAATCTGGTTTCTTAATCTCTCAGGCTGAGCTGGTTCACCGAAATGGATAACTATATATACCTTGACATTTTGTATCTTAGCCTGCAATTTTTCTTTACCATGCACTCATATTAAGGTGCAAACACTGTGCATTTTTTTTTTTTTTGAGCAAATGAAAGGCTTTTCAGCTGCAGTTGTGATGTAGAATAGTATGCACCCACTGCTGTTGTTTCCTCATTTGTGCCAATATAGCACATTTCCATGCGATGTTACAGGACCTTAAAATTTCTAAAATAAACTATAATAGCTTAAGAAGGAAAAAAAACATATTTCATCCTTTGATACAGAGGTATTTCACATGCAGTTTCCATGTATTATCTTAAAAAGACTTTGGGACAAATGGGCATTCAGTGAATACTGCCAATCTTTTAGAACACAACACTGGTCATGCTTTGATTTTTTTAATTGAACATGTTGAATATACACAAACAAACACTATAGAAGCTTTCCTGATTTATGATATTAAAATATAAAATGTATAATTTATAACATATTTTTATTGTATTTTTTTTATCTTATACATAACATACATACTAACCCTTACCCTGACATTTTACATTTTAACATTATTATGTATTAATATATTGTGCTTTATATAAAATTTCATAATCATAGTTATGTTGCAGTAACTACCTGATAAGTGAGTTCTTGCTGCCTTGACTCAAGTCTAAACTGCTGTCCTGTTGCTTTTTGAACTTCCCTCTTGTCATCCTGCTGTCTTCCATGGTTATATAAGTCTTATAAAACATCAGCTTGCCACTGCAGACTGTAAAGGGCTATTATCAAAATTGTATTAGGAAACAAAATCAGTCATCCATTAGCTACACATGCACTGCAGGGACTCTGAACCTTCTGGTAGAGAGCGAAAGTGGAGAGATGGCGGAGATGGTGGAGTTCAATGACTGGAAAACATCATCGCACCAAGTGGCATGCTCAGCGCTGGTGTCAATAGAGAGATCTATAGAATCCATCTTATCACAGTGGGTGGTGGAAGTGATGATAGGGCTGGATTGCACTTATGGTAGGAAACGGAAATTAATAATAAGTGCAAACCTTGACATTGAGCCATGCATCAGTGGAAATCTTTACCCCCAGAAAAGACCCTGTGGTGCTGTGCGTGGCTTTGAGTGACTGAGCTTTGAGGCAATCTTTCCATACCATTTAGTCTTTCTGTCAGCTTGAGTGGACTTCCACCTCCTACTCTCTCTCTCTCTCTCTCTCTCTCTCTCACTTTCTGTATCTATCTCTGTATCTCTTCATCAGTGGTTTGGATGGGCAGGCAGGCAGTTTGAGTGTCAGTCAGGAGGTGTGTGGGAGAAATTGGGAGATGGTGCTGTCATGTGAGCCTGCAGTTTAGGTGATGGGTAAAGTGGTCTCATCTCTTCCTAACGTGTGTGTGTGTGTGTGTGTGTGTGTACGTGCGCACACACGTAAGAGAGAGCAGGAGAGAGCCACAGAAGTTTGTATCTGTGAGATTTGAAAAGTCTTATCTATAGACCCTGTGTCTTTGCATGTGTGAGTGAGTGTGTGCCAAAGTGGTGTAAATGGGTGCAGATGGGTGTCAGCAGTCACACAGCTCTGTTCTGATGCTGTAGGATCAAAAAGGAGAGAGAGAGAGGAATATATGCAGAGAGGGGAAGTGATGGAGAGATGACACAGCCAATCCAGAGATGATATATCATCATGAGAAAAGAGAAACAGAAATGTGACAGAGGGAAAATGGCAGACGAATAGGGCCGATGTTGACTCTGAGGTTACTACTGGGGATTAGCGACATACCAGAGTGGCTGTGGTTACAACAACTTCCAACCACTTCCATCTTAGAGGCAGCAATTCCCAGCTTGAGCGGTGTAAATTGTGTGGAACTAACACTTCAGTATGCATGAAAGCCTAAACACCGCCTCTTAATTAACTTTCTGGTTTCAGTGGTGCAGTGCTGTTACCATGGTTGTATTTAATTGAATAAATGAATGAATAAATGAAACTATGAATGAATGAATGAATGAATTACAGTGAGTAAATTCCATTAAATGCAAATGAGTACTATTTGTGGAAAGAACTGGATCAGTATGTAACTGATGTTATTTTTAACTAGTGTATATCATTGACTAAAACACCTAAATCCAAGAATCATTTGAACTGTCTCATATGTGAATGTTACAGACAAACTTGGCCTAATACAGAGAGTGCACTAAACCCCAACCAGTAGCCATTGTTCTCCATGTAGCGTTTTCCCATCATGCTTTCTGTGGCACAGTTAAGCCTTATGAAGGATCTCTGACTGAAGGCTATCTAAATGGACTAAATTGAGTGTGCGTGAGCTTGGCCCAACACTGGATCCAGTTTGCACATCATCCTGTCTCACTGATTCCTCATTCAAACTTAACCCCAGAGCGAGAGGCGAACTGAGGGAGATGTTACCACGTCAAAACATGATGCTGCTGACGTGTGCAAATGCAAAACTAATTCAGTTGATAAATGTGATATAAAAAAAAAAAGGTCTGTCATTTTGTTATCCCTTCTTCTATGACATGTGACAGGGAAGAAAAGACAATAGGATTCAACAACGGAATGAGTGAAGAGATGAAAATATATAGATGGACAAAATAACAGAAACACTTTTCAACATTTGTGCATCCATGATTCTCTGTGGAATATAAATTCTAACCCAGGAATATTCAAAGTCCGGCCCGTGGGCCACTTCCGGCCCGTGACGCAATTTTTACTGCCCCCCCAAGCAATCAAACAAAAAAACAAAACAAAACAAAACAAAACAAAATGATAAAATACTAAATAATAATATAAAAATTATTATTATTATTATTTAATTGTAATAAAGATATTCTCTTCTCATTAATTATATTACTTGTATATAATTAATAACTCATCTAAACAGGCAAGACTGGCCTCACTCAGAGAAGATTTGTGTTGAGTGTGGGCCAGGTCATAAATGACTCTTTGTGAAGCAATTGAAAGAGATCCTGTCTGCTGTCAAGTGTTAACCCACTTGACAGCAGACAGACGCACAGAAAGCTATTCATGCACATTTGTTGTTCATGTAAAAAGTTGTTTGTGTTGAATGTGCAAATTGCACTTACAGAATTGTTCAATATTGAGGAAAAATGCAGCAAATTCATTTGATTACAAACTGTGTTGTGGACATAATAGAAATGAAAAGCCAAGCCATAAAAGACATCATTGCACTTACCTTTTGATACATTTTGTGAAAATAAAACAAATCAAAGAGAGAAGTAATCAAGTATCATTAATGTTGTCATTTTATCAACTGGCCCCTGGCCCCTTGCCATTTTCCTAAAGTGGTCCCCAGGTTCAGGTATTTGAGTATCCCTGTTCTCATCTGTGGTAGTAAAGAAAGAGAAAAAGGTGAAAGTAAGTAAGCAAAATTTATTTATATAGCGCTTTTCCCAGAGAGAACTCACAAAGTGCTTTACAAGTTATAAGTACAAATGCACAAAGACAATAAAACAATATACAAATGTAATACAAAGGAAATATAAAATACAATAAATGGCAATAAAAACAGTATAAAAGGTGACGCTAAGAAAAAATAAAAGAAAAATGCAATAAAAACAATAGAAACAATGTACAAAGGCGATACAAGGAAATACAAATACAAGAGTGGCATAATCCTATGGGAAAGCCAGTCTAAACAGATGGACTCAAAGGCTCTGTCACCCTTGGTTCTAAGCCTAGGACATGGGACTGCCAGTAGGCCCTGATCTGCCGACCTCAGGGACCTACTGGGGGCATAGGCATGGAGCAAGTCGGACAGATAAGCAGGTGCCTGACCATGTAGGGCTCTATAAGTCAGTACCAGCACTTTGTACTGGATCCTGAAGCTAACAGGAAGCCAGTGTAAAGAGGCCAGGACCGGAGTAATGTGACAGTATCTCCTAGAGCAGGTCAGCAGCCTGGCAGTGGTGTTCTGTACTAACTGAAGGCGGTCAATGGATGCATGAAAGACAACCGATCAGTGCATTTTATTTTATTCTGTTGTTCAAGCCTCCAGGTTTTGTACTCCTTACACCAGGTTCATGTTGGCGTGTGAGCTCCAATGTGCAACTGCTGTCTCTGTTTGCAATATGACATATTTGTCCGTATTGACATATATTGACTCATCCCTTTTGCCTCAGTTTCAGATTCTGTGACCAATCAATCGGCATTTCAGGCACTAGCTTTTAAAGGTGCACCATGTAAAATTGCAAAGGAGTGAGGATCCTTTAGACTCAACTGACAAAAACATGGAATAAACATGAACAACCCTGTCTCCTAAAAAATACTTTCTCATAGAACTAAACTGGATTCTTAATTTCGTTTTGGGGAAACGTGTTTTGTCACACTTTGCGTTTGTTTTTAGTAAAGTGGCCACTGATTGCACATTCTGCTGTAATGTAAATGGTTGTATGAAAACCTTGTTTTTTAGGAGACACAGCTTGCATGACATTTGATGGTTGAGCCCACATGGCTCTCATCATGGGACCCAACAATGAGGACCCTTTAGAGTTGATTGACAAAAGAGAAAAAAAAGTGGAATAAGCACAAAATTTGAGGGCTTAGCCACACGGTTCTCATTGCCTGACTGACTCACTGATAATTTATATACTAATTTACTGTATGCGCAGATTTCTTATTATTTGTCAATTGGTCCTTACTTCAATCAGCCCTCAACTTTGCGTAGTGCACCTTTAAACTGCTTTGGCACTTTGCGGGTTGCCTCATGTTGCTTTGAAAACATACATACTAAAGCAGTAAATATCAGGCATCTTTTAAAGCTGAGACATACTGCCAATCAGCGTTCACTTTAAGATGACTCAGTTATGTACAGTAGCTGGCACTGTTGTTGTTGTTTTGTTGCTGCACAGTTAAAGTCCTTTTTCATGTAGTGTTTGTTTCTTGGTACACAACTGTATATCATCATCACTCTGGTAAAATGCATTGTTTTTGTTCTCAGTGCAGTGGAACAATCATCATTTGTCATTCGGCACTGAAGAGCACCCCTCCAAATGATGTCCATCCAAGTGGACGCTTAACAAAGACAAAAGCTCTTTTCCAGAATGGCCTCCTGTCTGGAAGGAATTACGCCCATGAGTTAGTGAGTGTGTGAAAGAAGCAGGGAGGGGATGGAGGGATGATACAGGGCTCAGAGCAGAGAAGCAGAGAGCTGAGTGAAGTGGTAGTGAGGAGAATGAGTAGTGACTGGCGCTCAGCCCAATGGCAGCTTAATGACTTGCGGTCAGTCGACTCTGTCTCAATTAATCAGACTGCTCTTTCCCTCTCCCCTCCTTTTTCTCCCTCTCCCCTTGGCTCTGATTTCTCCCTTTGTCTTCATCCCCTGGGCTGGGAGAGGGCATTCTGTTCTCTCTCTCACACTGTCTATCTCTTTCGTTTTTCTGTTTGTGTATCTCTGCCGGTGCCTCTCCCTCTCCATCGCTCCTCTATCTATCTATCTCTCTCTGCCTCTCTCACATGCTCTGTGACAGGCTCCCTCGACTGGACGCTTTTCATTTATTCTTCATCTCTGCACTAGTAAGAGAGTGAAAGAATGAGGCCATTTTACTATCACCCTCTATCATCCCCGCTGCAGCCTGTGTAGAGACAAACAAAGTCTTCCAAGTCCCAGAGTGTTAGTTTTTGAAGAAAACTCATGCCCCCACTGGCTACGGTGAGGTCTAAAACAGGCTCAGGCTCTGACCCATGTAGACGAGGAAACAAATTTCAGCATGGCAGCACAACTCACCCAGACATGTTGATTCCTGGAACACGGAGTATGTGAGGAGGCAGTTGTGTTTGTGTGTGTGTGCCGGAGTGTGCGACCAAACACATGGCATCTCAGCTCTGCCACGTCCCACGTCAGGTGTTATCTGCTCTCCTGGGGGTCCCGGGGGGTCTTGCTGGGTTCCTAGGGTGGTCCTGACTGGGCTGACATTTGGAAAGCTGGTCTGCGAGGGCCTGTAGGGCTGTTCCACACAGCCGCAGCCGTGGTCACTGTCTGTCTCTGCTTGGCTCCTCTCTCCTCCTCTCTCTCTTTGTCCCTCTGTCTCTCTAGATTTAGTCTCTGGTTGTCACACCTCTCTCCCTCTGTCACTTTTCTTCATGTTTCTCCTTTCTGCACTCTGCACTCATCTTGTTCCATCGCTGTCTCATTTTCACTTTCTGCCACTCTTACCCAACTCTACTTCTTTCTCTCTCTATCACTTATCTTGCTTTGTTTCATGTACAAGCGCTGTCACTCTCTCCCTCCCACACTTTTTCCACACACATTTCTTTCCTCCCTCACACTTATGCCTTTCTTTCCTTGTCTTATTCTGTGCCTCTGCCAACCCCTCTCTCGCTTCCAGTGGGTCACTGCACCAGACAGACATCACCCTGAGGAGCCTGCCTGCCATGGTTCTTCCACGCAGGGGCAAAGGGCGAGCCACAAGACCTCTGCCCCAGCAAGGGTGAACCCCCTCTGGTGCCTTAAGCTCCACTGCTCAGTCAGAGGGACAGGAGGAGCAACATGGGGTCAAAACCACCAGGAGGACTTTTGATGTAGTCATGATGCAAAGTGACATACAGCATGTAGCAGTAGCATTGTTCAGTACTCATAAAATGGAGTCTAGTCTGAATGAGTCTAGTTTCCAAGTAACATTTTTGGGACACACACTACCATAAGTGTTGCAACTAGCGACAGTGGTGTTACTTTCTTGCAAATGTAAGACACGCTACATTACATTACCATAAACAAGTGGCTTTCATACCAAATCCTAAGCTTTACCAAGTCATTTTGGTGGCTAAAGTATCAAAACTGGACAAAATGCCACCCAACACGACATTAGCCTTGATACCGTATCACATCAGCTGTGCTACTACAACCTCCAAAGAGTGAGCTCTATAGTATTGTTACCTAGGACAACATTTGCTCACATACTGTTGCAGCCCTAGTAAGACTTGCTGCTATTTCATTTCCAACAATCAGGATATTCCTACTTTGCTGGACCGTTGGTTGGTCTTACCAGAATCAAGACAATATTGTTACCTTACAAGAGGAACTAAATCCCACTCAGCCCCGCTGGAATGTAATACTACAGCCCCTAAAACTCCAGGTTGACTTTTATACAACAGTTGGATCTGACTGAGTGGTTTTATTGGACAAGAGGCATTCAATGAATGCTGATATTGAGTACAACAGCACTCTGACATTTTACTCCTCTGTATCACTCCACTCTATGATTGTGAAAAGCGTTACTAACATGAATTGCCGTGATCTATATTACAAATAGATTTGCACTGTGATGGACATGTTTCCAACAACAAGACTGGAGTCCAATTTTGATGAGTAAAATTGGGAAAAAAGAAACCTGTTAAGACTGTTTTCTCAGGTTTTTTGCCTGGCAGCGCTGTTTGGTTGGTTGGTTGGCTGGTTTGCCCCCACTGTGGCCAAGATGTGTTTGTAGTTAGGGCCAAGATGAGGTTTAGGAAACCCTGCTTTCCAGGCAATAAAGTATCATGATACTATGGTGTAAAACTCCAGCTAAGCTAGCTGGCAGTCATTTATGTTCAGTTGAGTTGAAGCTTGAATTCTAATGTAACTATTTGTGTTGGCACAGTTGAAAATTAATTAAATAAATAAATAGTGGGCCAGGTTGGGGAAAGACTGCAGGGGCTCTTAACCAATTAGCAGCATTCATCCCAAGAGATTTAAAACAGGCACCACCACTAACAGCTATTGTCACTCTGGATCCTGGAGGACCTCCTGGTTGGGCTGGCAGTGCAGAGCTGGGAGTAAAGACAACAGAGTTTGCAATCTTTGTAATCTCTGTAAAAGTTTCTTTTGTTGCTTTACTGGACATTAACTGGATATTAATTTTGTATGTAGACAGTGACGACAGTGAGCAGCATCTATCACCCCATCTGATGCAGACCAGTAGACAACTGAGAGAGAGAGGCGTTTGGTGTGAGACGCTCCACTGACTTCTGGCAAACATCATTGATTCCAAATTGTTTCGCTTGTGTTCAAATATTTGATAATCAAACTGTCAGGAGAGTAACTGCTGTCATATCCTGTGTCCTTTTCAGAATTACCTATTGCAGTTTGCTCAGGCTGTCCAGCTGCTGTTCTAGGTTAAAAGATTATGGTCATTGGCTGTATTCTTTCAGCAGGTTCATCAAGAATCTGGTGTTGCAGATTCTGCGTTTAATCCATTGTAAGCGGTGGCGTTTACTAACACTGTCTGATCACTGAATAAGGTGTGTTCTTTTTTGTTTCATTGTTTTATTTCATTGAGTGATATGTGTTAACAAATTTATGCAAGCTCAAAATTGAAGGCAGACTTTCCCTTGACAAAAAGAAAAAAAAATATTCTGTATTGCTTTCCATTCTGCTGTCGTCATTTGTTGTTTTAGAATGAACTTCAGTCATACTTTAATCAGAAATTTAAATTAGGACAGAAGGCTGTAGCAAAATCATAATTTGTTCTCGCTTATTACAATTCATTGATAAATGAATTGTTTGTAAAATTGTTGCATAAAAACAATATCACACTTGAGGTCCTGAAGTGGTAAGCATGTGGATCATGCTTTATTTTATTTAATAAGCATGTGGATCATGCTTACCACCGAATCACAGCCGTGCTGATAGTCAGTGTAACAGCACTCCCTCTTTTGTGGTATTGCTTAATTAGGAACTCTCACATCTTGACTGATGATGAAGATAGTGTGCAAAAATAAAACATTTTGAACTGGGTTTTCCATCCCTTTGACTGAAGCCATCTGAATGTGGCCCAAGATAATATATTACATTAAATAAAACAACAGGTATTGTTTGAGTCCACAGAGTGCTATTATCCTGTGAAAATTAAAATAATAAATAACAAAGGCCGCCATTTAGTCAACAGAGTTACGAACAAAGTCAAAAAAAAAAAAAAGTCTGCACAAATAACTCTCCAGCCTGTTTCTTTGTCTCTCTCTCTTTCTAGTCCTTCATCTTTCCCAGTGGTGGACCGGTCTGTAATTACTGACTCCATTTGATTCTAATCACCAGTCTGAAAAGACAGATACCACATCCCCTTTTAAACTCTAGCACAAAGACCTAGAAAGGTGCAGAGCTATATTTCTCCCAATTATCTAGTTGGGATCGACTGGCTTGGTGCTGAAGTTTTCGGAGTGTGTTTGCCAATTTGCTGTGTCAATTAGATTTTCTCCTAGGTAAGTAATCAGACTCTGAGCAAGGGTGAGGGAGGGAAAGATGAAGGGAAAAGTAATTACAGCTTTTTGGGAGGTTTGCGGCTGCTCCACAGTGCCTCTGTACCACCCCTGTCTCTTTTAATCACTTTTATTGGACTTTACTGGGAAGCCCTGCCTTTGTGATCCTGACTGAGAAAAGAGATTAGACACACAGAGATAGTCACAGGCTTATACACACACATATGCACAGGAGTGAACGTGTGCAGCCATTCATTATGCACACATATACTCTCTGCCTTTCTATTGTATACACGCTCACACACACACAAACACTGAGAATGACCTAAACATCGTGATTGATGACAGTGGTGTTTCTTCTGCAGCCAGACATCTCTCATTTATTGCAGCACATTGCTGGAGCCTGTATAGCTGAGTTATTGTATTGGGAGTGTTGTTCAGCATTGAATTTCTCCTCCAAGCACCGGCATGCTGATTATGACTTGGCACATCTGTGAGTGAAAAAGTTCAGACCTATTTCTTGCCTTTAATCTCTGTGAAAACTCAACTCACAATAGCCAGAGTTGAAAATAAATCTTAAAGTCCTGCCTTATCACCTGGACATAAAACGTTTGGATATTTTCACAGAAAATTGATAGGAAAAAAAAGACCTATCAGGACAAACCATAACTTGCTCACTCATTATATTCCTGAAGGCTCGAGTGATTTGTCTTTGTGTTCCTGTTTGATAATAAATTGTGAGGAAACATGGAGAAAAAGGGAGACAGAAGAGGGAGGGAGAGTCAGGCAGACTGAGAGGCAGAAAGATAGGCTCACTGTTTGACACTTGGCTGTACTGTCTGCCCTTGTCAAAGCCTGACACCTCCCTAATCCCCCCGCTTCCCCACCCCACCCTGTCTCAGCTGACCAAGGTTGGCTCACAGACAAGCCTGTCACCCAGTCAGGGATCTGGGACCTGTCCAAGCCCTGTACAGATGTAGGCACCACAATCCACCAAGACACCCTTGGTCCCATGGGTGTATTTTTCTACCCTCCCACCCTCTCCTGAGACAAAGCGACCAAGGACAGATGTCCTTGATCGATGTTCATTTAATGTATCTTAATGCGTTTATTTAAAGGAGTAGTTCACCCTAAAATGAGGCTTGTAAGCTGTAGCTCTATTACAGCTCGTTGGAAACCAAATGCACAGTGAGTTAGCCCCCATACTTCCATCTCAGCTACTACTTCCATCTTTTTTGCAAACTATCAAAGTTAACGGGCCCATCTTTTCAGATCCAAAAACAGCACAAAATATTCACGTTCAAATTAATTTATTTACACAGCCCTTCATCACAAGCTGGTCTTCAAAAGACTTTGCAAAAAAATTAGCCAAACCTGACCTAACCAGTCAACAATCAGTCACAGGACAGAGTGATGTACCGCAACCACAAAGAAGCTAAACAAAGCACAAGACACATAATAGCATGCCAATCAATGTTCATCAATGTCAATGCCCAGCAAATTCCTCCAACAAACTTGTGCGGCACAATTCAAGTGTTTTGCAACCAGATGACTGCACTGTTGTTCCAGAAGTCACATATTTAGCTCATTATTTTTTTTTTTCTTCTCACTCCTGTCTCACACGCTGACGGAAGACCACTGTAGGGCATGTGACTAGCGCGTTGTCAGAGACATTTGTCTGCTGAAAATAAGTTGTGTTTCTATGTCAACAAACTTCTCTCTTATATAAAAAGTTTAAAGTTTCGAAGTGAACGACGCAGTCCTCAGATGCCATATGGTCACACAAACATGCTGGCAGAGTGGGTGGCATGCCCTTTGAATTTCATGTATTCCATACATTTATCAATATCACAATATGCTATTGTATGCATGTAGGTCTGTGAGGACCCATACCATCCACACTCACACACATATACACACATACACACAAACATGCACATGCACAGATAATACTTGCTGTTAAAGTTTGTGTCAAGTACAATAATCTTAGTCTTTCATTACAAAATCTTCACCTGCATAAACCCTACAATTATTTCTCTATCATAAAACAAACTGATGGGAGCAGTGTGTAAGTGTAAGCAGTGTAAGGCTAAGCAATTATTGTTTCACGGTAACTCAGCTCGTTTAACATTAACTCATTAGAAATTACCAGGGCGGGTAGTAGGGACCATATACAGCTGGACTCAAGGTCAAATTCAAATAGAGGACCTTAAATTTAAAGCATCATTGGATCAGTGTAGATGCAAGAATCAGTGTGGGAGTCATCTACCAAGTGAAGCGTTACTCCCTCAGTGGCTGTTTGAGGAAAAGGGGCATCTTCAGTTCAGCCCTGGCCAACAGCAAAAGTTGTTTTATTGTCTGTCTTAGTGGTGCAATCAGCACTTAATATTACCCTCTACGGATCATCTTTTGATCCAAAATTCAATTCACTGTAATCTTATTATGTGGCACAGAACCGTCATTAGAAACAACAACAAAGGCGATCTTAATCCCAGATTAAAAAGAGGGATAGGATAGATGTAGTAAGAAAAACACAAAACAAGGAAATAATCTGCTGCTTTGAGCTGACATTGCAAGGAGGATGGTGTATCAAAAAAGAACTTGATCCTCACTCGTAATTATGTGATGGCTGATAAGTGCATGATCTTAATTATTTGTGTTTATACAAAGAGACAGCAGTGTGTGTATGTGTGTGTGTGTATGTGTGTGTGTTTATGCGCACGTGTCCCTGTGTGTGTGTGTGAGTGCGTGCGTGCATGTGTGCGTGTGTTTGTGTGTGTGTGTGTGTGTGTGTGTGAGACAGGCATTTGGGTAATTTTTTTGGGTTCAGAAATACAAAACAAGTGGGGATCCTCCATCTCCAATTGAGACTGCATTGGGGTTGATATATCTTGGTATAAAACACACAAACACTAATCTAACACACTGTCTAATATTATTATATCTTAAGAGGAGCTGTGAGAAAACATTCATACACACACAAACACACACATGTGCACACACTGTATGACTGTATGACTCAGTCTGCGTTCATTAACTAGAGGAAAGATGCATCATGACCACACTGGGGGAGTATTACATGGGGAATAACAGCTACACCGTACACATATTTAATCATTATCAGCCAAGCAGATATGTAACACTGCTCTCCTCCTACATTTCAGTATGACAGAGAGAGAGTTATATGACTCATGATTATATATGTGTTATACATGTACATGTTCAGCAGTGATCATGATTTTGCCCACAACTTAAAAAAAACATTGTGGTTAGATGATGAAACCTTAGAAAAAAAAGCTTACTCTTATAATTTATTCCTTGTCCCTATATTCCAACCTCTTTCACTGCTCTGGACTGGACTGAAATACAGCTTACTGGGTTTGCTGCTTTTTTTGCTACTGCTTTTTCTTTTTCTGACCATAGCAAGAAATGTTAAGAGTGCAGGTGAGGTCATGCAGACACAGCAGCTGAGACTCACCATACCTCACTTTGGCTGTCTGAATATCTCCTCAAAATACGCGACATCAGTCTGAACCCAGAGCGATTTAACTGTTTTTACATGAAAGGCGTCTTTGTTTTCGGTACTGAGAAGTGGGTGCCAGGGATGCTTGCTCTTTGCAATTACTTAAGATGTTAATATAAAGGGCTATCTCTCACAGACACACAGTAAATTAATGTTTTATTGATGGAAATAAAGACTGTGTTAAAAAAAAAAAAGAAAAAAACCTCAGAAGAAATCCACACTATTGTTTAAACCTTGGACTTTGACAAAACAGGAGGTGGGAGACTTTAATATGTCGCCAGTAAATGATGAATAGGTGTGTGGCTGATTATATATCCTCAAATGAAATAGCTCCTGTACAGCATTTTTATTATTTGTGTAACATTTTGAGCACTACTGCTATTATTTCTTATTATTATTATCATTATAACTGTATCACACTGTATCACTACTGCATATCACAAACCCCACCTATAGTTAGTTTATGAAGGTTAGAGCAGTCTTGACTATCACTGTGTATAACAGACGCAGAGCAGATGCCAGTCAAAGCAACATAATGAGGGCACAGCCGTGTGTGAAATCTGGCCATGAAGGTTAAGCTAATACATCAACATCCACTAGGGGTCTGAATGGTGTCTTAGTGCTGTCTTCCTATTCATCTTCCCTCCTTTTTATCTCCTCTCTCATCGCTCTCCTCTGCACCTCTCTGTTGGCTGATGTCTGACCTGGCCTTGAGGATTTTGGAAGTGACAGGCCACAAGGCTGTTGTGTATCCGAGTGTGCTGTGACGAGGAGATAACAAGAGATAGCAGTCCACACAGACAGACACACGTGCATGCACGCATGAACGGATGTGCACTCGTACACCCCACATACACACACTCCCACATGTCCAGAGAAGGTGGGAAAGTGCAACGTTGAAGTCGACGGGCAATAATTTTGCCTGTGGCTTTGACGCTCTTCTCCTCCTTAATCAAGTTCAGCCTTAGTGACTCCATCTCTCCGTCTCTGTCACTCGCTCTGTCTGTGGCAATGCCGTCTGGTCTCACTGCTGCACTGTCTCTTGCACTGTACACAATCATTTAAATATAAAGTGGGATTGTGACACTTAAAGGGGCACTAGGTAACATATAACTTTTTTTTGACCTCTGACCAGTTGAAGCCACATCATCAACAGAGCATCTCTCCTCCTTTACATGTCCTGCCCCTTTAACCCGTTACATCCATCAGATCGATGGCACACCAGGTTAGGTGTTAGGAACGATACATTCGATATTTCGCACCAATCCCCTCTCCCCTCTCCAATTTCAGAAGTACAAGTGGCTTGTGAGGTGAGTTTTTGAGAGAAAAGGTACTGACCCACGTCCGTGACTTATCTGCCACAAACCTTATGAACAACACGCTTTGACACCAACGTGAAACCATGTTGCCGCCCCTGATGCGCGGCATTGGGTGGCAGAAGAAGAAGAAGAAGAAGAAGAAGAAGAAGAAGAAGAAGAAGAAGAAGAAGAAGAAATTTTCTCACTTACACCTAGTCCCATCCAACCATCCAGATTGATCCTGTGTGAAGTTTCCAGTCTGTCCTCCCTGGATGGATATTCAGTTATGGAGTTTAAACTGTTTACTCGTGAAAATCTCAACATCAACAGCTCTTTCCAACAACAATAACATGCATACCTGGTATAATCCACAGCCCTTTGGGAAAAAGAGTTGTGGGAAGTATTTCCTGCTAAAGAACACAGGTAAACTATATTTATCGGCCCCCAACAACCACAAAATTTAGGTGTATAGATGCAGTTTAGCAGACTGTAAACTTTGCCAAATTACACCTTCAGTGTGTGGACGGACAGATTTTTTCTTGTATTTTTGGTGAAATATTCAATGCAAACTGCTAAATAATACACTGCCATTTGCTTTTTTGCAAGTGATCAGCAAGTCACTGGTATTGACTTACAACCCTACCAAACCCCCACATTTTTGGTAATTATGTGCTATGGGACAGCAAAAACTCACATAGAGCCCCTTCAAACATGAATATATGAACAACCACACATGCAGGCACACTTATGTTTCTTGCACTTGCTCTCACACTAATTTCCATTGCCCTCTCCAGATTGCCCTCACACATTTCTCCCATCTTATGTTTCTCCTTCAGGTCCCTCCTCACCTAACCGCCAGAATGGCAGCACCTGTATCCTAGCAACTAAACCAGGACAGTATGATATGACGGTGGCCTTGGAGTGTGTGCACCTGGGTGTGTCTGGAGACATGCAGGGGAGAAGTTGCAGACAAACTGCAGTTGAATTAGTACTGTGTCATTATTTTTCAACTTACCTAACTAGCACTGAGGGTTGCATTTACTGCAAGTTGAGCTAATTACCACTGTGTGCAAAAAACAAACAAACAAAAAAAAAACACTAATAGGCACACTAATTACCACAGTGTACAGCTACGTCTAGTTTAGTGCTTGATTTATTAAGAACACTTGCGAAAATCAAGTCAGTTGCAATTTTCCAGTTTAGAAATCCTGAGGCAGAACCACAGTCCCACATGCTGCACTCCTTGACTCACCGGTACGTTTGTAATGACGTCAAGATTCTTTATCTCTGCTCTGACCTTTGGAGAGCATCAGCTTCCTGGTTTGTGTGTGTCCATGTAGTTGCAACACAAAAATTACATTCCCATACAACTGAACTGCATTCTCAACTACATTTAGAGGGAAACAGTTTGTTGCTTCGGTAGGTTGACTCGATTGTGTTCTCACTACAAATGAACCGCCCTTTCTTGGCGATCTGAAACAAACTGACCTTTGAGAGACCTTTGAACTGTCCCAAGCGAGCCAGGTGCCAAATATTCAATACACCGTAAGCAACTATACATGATAACTTAGTAAATCGATGGCTGTGATCTAGTAATCTCCTCCTCATGTCTTCTTCATGCCCACACATAAAATGCTGGTAAGCACTGGTTAGTAGATCAGATCTGACGTACAAGCAAGTTCCACTGCAAGTGCCGTGAGCGTGAATGTACACTGAGGGCAAATTACAAAGTGTAGGATTATGAAAATGTATTGCAACGGTCAGAATTCAGAGCTATGTACATAGAGCATTTCTAAAATGCTAATGAATACAGAGTGAGAGACAGGAATTATAAATATTTCATCATCAATATTCTTTTTATGGACATAACTTTGCATTCAGCTGATCCCGGAGGTGAGCAAACCGAATTCTGAATGATTACTTCCATAAAAGAACTATTGTTATACCTGACTGATTGCATAATGGCGGTCAAGTGAACATGGACAAGTGTGCAAAATACCTTATGATTTATTTAGAATTCATTTCTATGCAAATTATAGCAGGTAAATGCTAAATCATTTAAGTAAAATGGGAATAAATGTATGGGTAATATGTTCACTTCAGACGCCCTTTCAAATGATAATTTCCAGAGTTACTTTAAGTTATTCAGAATACAGGAACATGCTATGGTGAGTGTTACATTACCACTTTCATTAGGTATAGCATCTACTGTAGATTAGCATTACAGGGTGGCAACGTGTCTTTTTTGTGTAATATCATAATTAATTAATATGCAACGTCTGGACAGAAACGCATTTCATCCCATGACCCCTTTCAACCTGAAGGTTATCTCAGCAGCCATAACATTTGGAAACTAATGAAGTCAGTGCTTCAGCAGCACATGCCCTTGGAGATCAAAGTGGGATAGGATGGGTGAAAGAGTTTAGAGCAGGGGTGTCAGATGATTTTTTGCAAACGGCAATATGACTCAAGTCAGCACATAGATATTTTAGGATGCTTTCTGATTTATTATTTTAAATCATTCAATTTAAATGAGACATGACCACAGGCCATTTATCTGGTTAGTGGAAACACGGGGACCTACAGTATTACATTTGCTAACCTTGACCATTATCACTCAAATGTGCAAATCACTAACATTCAGCACTGCTAATGTAAGTCTGTAGAGTTTTGATTCATGGAAATAAACAACCAAGTTTGTCAAAGGGATTTATGCAGTTAACAATGACTTCTGAAAGCATATGGCAGCTCTTTAAGTCTGTGGAACAGAGCAGCCGGTGTAACATTCCCATCTCTTGACTCCGTCAGAAAGAAGAAAGAAAGAAAGCAGGTACTGAATATTCATAACCATATTCATGACAGCATACGGCATCCGTGGGGATGTTAGAGGGGCAGGTCAGGGCTTTGAACGTGTGGAGCTTCATCATTTACCTGAGTGAGGATTCAGTAGGATAGCAGCCCTGAAGCCCCCAAGAGATTTTTTGAAAAAAGCCCGAACTCTCTGAGCTTCGATGTCCTGTCATAGGTCAATGCTCCATTGACCCCAGCAGGTGGGAGGGCTGCTGAAAGCCAAAAGGCAATCAAATCAATTCCACTTGGCCTAGAATGGAGTCAAAGGTTTGTTTACGTGCATGTGTGTGTGCGTGTGTGTGTGTGTGTGTGTGTGTGTGGCCAGGAGTTGAGACTGAGGCCTACCTTTGACATACACATTGAGGGCAGTGACTGAGCACAACCCACTCACAAATAGCCTGTTAGTTGTTTCTCATTTGCTTGTTAGCTTTTGTTCCTGTCAGTGGTTAGTTTGAATTAAAGACTAAAGTCTATGATGTATTGGCTTTGTCCAAATCTACTTCACCCTCTGTTCTTTTAACTTTGCATGAGTCAAAACATCAGACTCTAATTGGTGTGTTAAGACAGTCTAAAGCCTGAAATGAGGCTAGGCAATCAGTAGAGTCCCAAAGGTACATAAGGATTAGGAGAGAAAACGACAAAGAGAGAGAGACATACAGAGAGATAATGAAGGGAGACAAAGGAGGAAGAAAGAACAAAAGAAACAAAGCAAAGAACAAATGATTGAATGAAGCAATCTAACAAACAAACAAGCAGAATGAGACCAAAAAAAAAAGCCAGCCTGCTAACTTTGTACAGAGATTTGGGAGTGCATGTGTTAAAATTTTATAGTTCTGGAGGAAAATGGCTGAGAAAGCTGGAGACAAATTGCAGCACAGGGGGAGCGTCTGAGCCGGGATCAGATGCCCAGAGAAACATGGGGGAAGCCAGAGCAGCGGTCGGAACAGGCCTGGCAGGCTCTGGCAAACCAACTGCGTCTGAAATGCCAGATCCACATGCTGTGTCTTGTTTGTTTGTCTGCTTTTCCTTCTTATTTTTCATCCTTTGCTCATCCTCGCCGCACCTGTCTCCCCTACCACTTCTCCATCCCTTCTGCCACCCCCTTCTCCCCTGTCCTCTCCATGTTCACTTTCTTCATGTGTCTGTTTTCATGCACGAAAGTGACACACGAGAACAGATTGTGCTGCATAATGAAGAAGGCCAGATGCATCGGCCATACTTAAAATATTCTGTAAGGGGCTTTACTGTAGGGCTGTGCCAGCACATTGTAGCGCGCACACACACACACACACTATGAATTTTATATATTAGTGCACGGTGTGACCCTTTTCGATCATCCGACTTCAGAGTGCATGCTCTACTGAAGTAACACGAGACCCCGCTGCCTGACAATGTCATGCCTTTTTAATGTGTCTGTCAGCAAGCTATTGAAGCTTCATTAGAAATTAGTAAAGGCTCGTCACACATCACATTGCTCTCTCTGACTTACTGTCTGTCTGCCTTTCTACTGGATTTCTGCTTGCTCTAGTGTGTGATCAACTCGTGATACAGCTGAATGCAGCCTTGTCACCCAACTACATTCAATCTAAAAGACACACAATTAACAGAAAATCTCTACTGAACTGTCAATTGTTAGATGGTGTTCAGACAGATTTCTTCCCCCCCTGCCTGATTACAGTTTTGTATGTCCTAGTTGAACCTCTTAAAGGGGAATGCTACCCATTTTAAGAATTCATATGTTATTCCAGTGTCCCAGGACAGTTCATTTAATACTTATGAATATGTAAGACTCTCCCCTAGAGCTAGAAAGTAGCCAGCCCTTGAATCTGTGATGAACCTGGATGTACAGTCTGGCCTCACAGACAATGAATTGGGCTTTTATTTTTTGTGTTTGTGTGTGTGTTTGTAAACTCTTGCAAATTAGGTTTAAATTCTGTTTTATATGTGTAGCAGTGCTAAATTATGAGCTTTATTTTGATGAGGCCGGTCAACTTTTTAACAAAGCCACAATCATGGTCTGTCGGGCAGTACGAGATTTTACATCCTAGCGACTCCCCAGTGGCTCACCTGGTGGAGCACATTACCAGGTATCAAGGCTACATCCTTACCACAGCGGCATGCGTTTGAATCCAGCCCGGGCCCTTTACTGCATGTCTCTTTCGACTGTCACTGTCATATAAAGCAGAAAAGCGAAATGCCAAATTCATGCATAAATAAAGATAGGTGGCAAATTTCCCTTTAAAATCACAGTCAGCTCCCACTGAGTTGAACAGCTCCACTTGATCCAGGGTGGTACAGTAGATCCTTACCTCAGCTCTTCAGCAGCTTCTGAGATGCCAGTTTGAGGGCATCGTGGCAGCTGGCATGTCTGCCACTGCTTGGCATATTGTCTCGTGCT
>OMLB01034817.1:0-12639 GCA_900302555.1 Myripristis jacobus | reverse complement strand
GGGGTCAAACCCGTAGATGATAAATCACCTGACATGCCAGTGGAAGAGCTCCCACTGCTGCCTTTACTTACAGCCTACAGTAGGAATGACTGAGCGGTGCATCAGCTTTGGGGGAGCTCCAAATCATATCTGACAAGAATATCTGGCATTGATTCTCCTTGACTTGATTCAATGTTACATGATACCTTAACAACATCATTTTTGTTTGAACAGTGTTCATATCAGCCAAAGTAGAATAACAAGAATTTCCTCTTGAATTATCATTCAAATACTGCTTTTTTTAAATTCAATTTAATTTTTTTAAATCCCCTGTCAAGTTAGCCCACGGGCCGTACATTTTCCTCAGATCCATCTCCCAACATTATGACACACATAACATGATTTTCAAGTATCAGTGGTGTCACAGCATTGCACTGCTATCATGTCATAAATCAGAGTCAAGACACAATATTGAATGGAGTAAATGATCAACTAAGGGGAGAAAGATCAGAGGAGAAAAGATAGAAGGAAAGTCGCGAAAACACAACTGCTACATATTTATTTAACATATACCAACAGCTGAAAAAAAAAAGCATCACAGGAAGATAAAAAGAAAGTTGCAAAACAAACAAAGGAGCTATTTGGTGTGTAAACAGAGATTAAGCATGAGAGGATCGGACATAAATGAAAGGAAGGAAAAAAAGTTTCAGTCTGTTGTGGTCAGTACAATCCATCAGAAGCCCATGCTTGGGATTTCTATTGACATCCTCTATTGAGTCACAATTGACTGCTGCCTTAGGGGACGATCCCACTGCCAAATCACTCACATGTGAACAGCACTAAAATTCCCTTCTTAAAGCCGACTACTGCTATTAGAGTGCATCTCTTCTCTTCTGCTCCTCAGACAATCCTCAGCTCTAAAATCATTGTCACCATAAAGACAAAATAGACTTCCATTTACATTGTAGGCATGTAACTGGTACTGTAATCCAGACTGACATGCAACCATATGCGGCATTAGAGTAAACTTCAGCTCTGCAGTTGCCAACAATACCACAAAGTCACAATACTCAGATTATAAAATATAATCCAAGGGAAAAAAAGATTGTTTTCTCAACTTTTTCTCCACTAATTATAGTTTTAACATTGTTTAATATGGGAGAATATCATCAATCTGATTCTGAATCATTTTACATCACATGTATCATGATGATAATCACCTTCAGTCATTAGCCCTTAATTGCACATAATTTTCCTTAACCTCCCCCTTCCCCTGACCCTACAGGGTCACTACAGGCCAAGTGCTGAGCGAGGAAGCGAATTGGTCAAGAATATATCACTACAGATGTGGGATGGTGAATGGATTAACATATGGGACCCATAGGCCTCTAAGCAGCACTTCATTACTGACATTGTCATTTGATCTGCGAGCAATGACCTCAGTATGTGGACAATTAGGGGCTATCAAGGGGACAACTTCCTGCTTCATTTTCTTTCAGACATACAAGAAAAAGAAGGTGTTACCGCCTCTACAGTGACAGATGGGCATTTGTGCCCTTACAACCATTACAATCAAGTCCATATGTAGAAGTGCGTGTATGCAAATTTAACTTTTTGCCATTTGAACACAATTGAAATTCTAGGATTATGCAAAACATTGAGGCCAAAGAGAAAACCGTTCAGGCACATTAAGTTATTGAATCATTATGTGCAGAGACCTGACTCTGCGCATCTGGTGATGAAACAAGTTAAGAACCTGTGGATATTTCATTCATTAAGCATAGCATCTGTGGAGATTTAATGAGTATGTGGGTAGCTACACTAATCCCCAAAGAGCTATCTAGTGCAGTCTTTTGGCTTGGCGTGAAAGCTAAATAATGTGCCGTAGGAAATAAAAGATAGTTACTAGATGGGTGAGTGAGGTTAAAGGGGGCTTTGGCACCTCGTTGGCATGCAGCAGAATCCTATAGCAAACTGCATTTTCACTTAACAAGTTTTCATTCAGCCTTAAAGGACCATACCAATGATCCTGCATGTTGAGCATAATATCTACATAATGCATTTCCCTCATGTTTCTGCTAATCTTTTTCCATATTTTGTAGAGACTTTAAACTGTATCCACACTGGTATTCCATCACTGTAACAAAGTTGTCCATGTTAATCTTCCTAAAAGCAGCCGCACTGCTGGGTTTTGATGGCTTGAAATTAGGCTGAGTGAAACAGTCTCTCCACTGGAACATAGTCCCCAGGGAAATGTTTGTTTTACACAGCCAATTATCATTACCAGAAGCAGAATATTATAAGGTGGGTGTTTCAACCAAAAATTCAAATTCAAGGTAGTTTGATTATATATTGTTAAATCTTAGGTACCCTGCATGATTTGTAAAATGTTGATAAATTGTAGTAAATGCACCAGACATTCAGAATGACTAGTCTGGTCCAAGATACAAGAGCACATATTTGAGATCATTTGATTCATAAATTTGATAAATAAATTAAATTTGATACTTTTTTTTTGTGTCCGTGTTTGGTGGATATCCTATATGAACTGCTTTCTATTCTTATGCAACTTTCATCAGTGTGATACTCCTTAGAATGAGATAATAGTTGTTTTTCGTAATAAAGATCTGTATTTTTTGCCATAAAGATCAGTCTAACATGGGGAGAAAACTTTATTTGGGAAATGAAAAAGTTTATCTGGGAGTGTCCTCTGTAATGTCTGTGTCGAGTCTATTGACAGTGAAGAGCTGGTTTCATATCATGGGTTCATCACCTTTGAAGACTAATGTGTAGTTAATATATTGGACCACAATTGGTTTCTTTGTGTCAGATTCAGTTCTTTGCACATTCTCACTCTGGTGTTGATCATGAAAGAGCTCTGACAGCGGTTTAGTGGGATAAATAGCTTCGCAGGAGGTTTGGAGACTGAATGAATAACACATCAGGGAAGCATCAGAGGAGTTACAGTAAAGAGATTTCACTCAACACAACAATAACTTCATCTCAGGAGCTCTGAAATTCAGATGCCACTAAGGCAGCTTGACTTGGACGCTGAGACCACAGCTCATTTGAATTAGCTCCATTCATTCTTACACGCATGAATGCTGTTGACACTGTCGGAAAGGTTGTTTTGTCATTTTATTAGTGAGTCCACTGTCTTTCCAGATGTGCTTTGCACTCTTCATTTATTGATTACTAACTCACCTTAAAGTAATACAAGTAGTATGTTCTTCTACAAGGAGTTGAAAGAAGATGTGGATTTTTGAGGATTGATAGCAGAATTTTTGGATTGCAGCTGCCGGTAGACAATGCTTTGAGTCTGTGTTCAATATCTTGAACATCATACCAAAAATGTACAAATATTCAGTGTTTTTCGATCTTGGCAGGGTGGAAAAAACCTCTGACACAGCCTTTAATCCATCATAAAACGCATTAACTCTCCACTGAAAGCCAGAGGTAAATTAAGTTTGCAGCTCTTTGAGACGGGATAACCCAACCTAATCAACTGTAGCAGAAACTTTGTGATTTATTGGGAAAATAATTAATTTAGAACAACAACAACAACAACAACACTGGAATGAATACCAAATGTACAAAAAACCTTTTTTAGAGAATATTCTGTGTAGCTGTGGTGAGGGAAGAACATCCATCATATTTGCAACATATTTAGATAACATAACTGAATATCTAATAGCCCATTCAATAAAAGACCTATGGCAAAGCAATAGTTTTAACCTTAACCCCAATACAGTGATTTTGTTTTTCCTCTTGGCATTCCATGTGGTGCGTAAAAGGCACCAACTTCTCAGTGTGTTCTTAAAATAAATAATAGCCATGACTTGGAAACTTAGATGTTTTGTGTGAAGTCAAAGAAGAAGAGCTTACCGGATTCAAAGGCGTTTCCGGTGAGCCCACCGAATCTAATCACGCACAATACTGTGACATTAGTGGCCAAAGGAGATGAAAACAAGAGTCCTTTCACACGTCCATCAAGTGAGTGTTAGACTTTACGTGCCCAAATGATTAACGAGAAGCTGACCACATCATAGCCAAAGAAGTCCACTTCCTCCATTAGGCCCCAGTGAATAATGTCTCTTAGTGCACTTTGCCAAACCTTTTTCTCCTTCTTTTTTTCACGTATGCTCGGATGACATTCTCCCACACAACTTTATGATGAAGAAGTGTTGTCATCCCATGGTGAGTTTTAATAGGACAGCTAAAAATAAATCCATCAGATGAATATTGTGAAACCCAGTCAAAACTTAATTTGAGACATATATAAATCCTTTTTAGGAATATCATGGGATTAATGGGGTAGTGACAGCACCACACCATTACCACACCACTATAAGATCAGTATTACGTGCCTGAGATGCATCAGGTAATTTTTGAATATTATGTTAATATCAGTGATATTTAGTCAAGGCTTTAACTGCTGGCGTAAATGGATCACACGTCAGTCGCATAAAATGGCAAATCTGAAACCTCATAATGCTGATTGTTTGCCTAGATTGTGTTCATGGTACCATCCTCTGTAATAAACCACAGCAGCACACAAGACTGCCCCACCGAGTGTGTGGTGGTCGTGGCGCACTCACTATTGGCTCCGGAGGCTAGGGGCGTTGCTTCTGGAGTTGGTGAGTGCTTAGGGTGCAAGGGGTGTTCAATGGATGGCTAAGGGAAAGCGTACTTGGCAGTGATCCCTCCTCTCTGTATAGACTGCAGTTTACACTAGAAAGCATTTTTTGGGGGGGAGAGGAATGTATCATAGATAGTGCGTGTTTATAGAGGGTAGTGGATGCATGTTTAGCAATGCGATGAGGCCAGTGCACTTTGCAAGACTTGCGCTGCAGAGAGCCTCCGCAGATCCCACGACCTATTGCTGACAAGCCGGGAAAAGGAGAGGGGGAGCCGCTTGGGAGCGAGAGAGGGTACTGCCTTGGAGACGACAGCCTTGGTTTCTTCGCGGAGGAAATCATGCAGTTTGCAATCTGGCTGGTTGGACTAATGTGTCATCTGTCAGCACTTGTCCGGGACTCCTTTGAATACCGATTGCATCCGAAACAAGGTAGTCTTTTGTTTTGATTTTGGGGGATATGACACAGTTAAGTGATAAAAGTTGAAGCTGCTTTAACAGTAGCCTGTGGTGTTTGAGATTGATGCCTCTTGTATGCTTTAGGATTGCCAGGCTGCGGCTGAAATTATTACACTGTTGCGTGTATAGTGATACCGCTATATTTTGATTGAACGCCAGCCTATTATAACTTTCTCTGCCTTTTTGTTTCGTCCAGAAACCTTCATCAAGCAGCTGTCATCCTATGAAATCATCAACCCGGTCCGTGTAAATGATTTCGGAGAATCATTTCCCCACACGTTGCACTACAAAAGGAGACGGAGAAGTTTAAATGATGACCTGTCGGGATTACGGGCTCACTACAGAATTGATGCATTTGGGGAACGCTTTCATCTCAATCTGACCGCTGACTCCGGCTTCATCGCCCCCTCATACACAGTGACACACTTGGGAGCGGAGCACAGGAATGACTCCCAGCTCCAAGACCCCAGCGATATGCGCCACTGCTTTTTCCGCGGACACGTCAACTCCAAGAACGAGTACCCTGCCGTCTTCAGTTTGTGTACTGGCCTTGTGAGTATGACTTTTCACCCCTGCTCAATTTAGATACTATTATCAGGCAATGCTGACAGGTCTGCACTCATCTTACCATTTCATCCATGCGTACCCCTCCTTAACCTGCAGCTCAAGTGAAGTGCATGTCAAAATGCCATTGGCCAGTACTGGGGAGGAGAGCAGAGTTGCATCCTGATGCCTGCATGTGGGGTGATGCTGTTGCTCAGTGTAGGACAGCAGGTTCAGCTAGTGGTTAGAGAATGGGGTTCCATCCCATGTTAAAACCAGCATCCACTCTGCTGAAGTGACATTGAGCAATACACTGAATCCCTACCAGTACCACAGGTTCAGTTCTGCAACGGGCACAGCACTCAGATCTCCATCTGGAGGAGAAGGAAGATTTTTACCAAAGGGAACATTTCAAATTATCATTATGACTGCAAAGCTATGTTTAGGGCTAAATCTCGGTTCTATAAATTTGTGTCGGACATAGGATGCTACTTTATCAATCACCTTTCTCTTCACAGCAGTTCTAAGTGCTTCAATATTGACACAAACCCCGCTGAGATAAGCTTTTGTGAGACAGTTAATCTCTGAAATCTCCTAAATCCAGTGTGAAACAACACAGCGCTTGGTATATTGCTTTACTTTAGATGTACTTAACAGAAGTATCAGCAATACCAGGTGTCTTTTATGTGATTGCCATTTTCTTTATCATTGGATCTTACTGTATGCAATTATTGGATGATAATGACTTTACAGCCCCGTTACAGCATATGACAATCCTAGTGACCAAGTCGTTTAGTTTGCAGAGTCCTGTGTGAGAGAATCTGATAAGTGTTGAAGGGGATGACTTCATGGGTCAGATAAGGTTACTGGTACAGGGGCAGGGGGTTGACCTCTGTCGCGCCAGCCGGATTCTGGTGTGGATTCTAGTGGGGGTGTTTGGCTGGCCACAGCAACAGGGAAAGAGAGAGAGGGAGGGACAACAGCCTTGGAGTCTCCCTCCCTGTGCCGCTCCACAACCCCTTTCAATGACATAATCCTTATTTTAATATGTGCACTGTGTACAGTACCAGGATAGTATGTCAGAATAGGTACCAGCTGCATGCCGAGGCTGATACATTCTTAGCTGACACGTTCACAATGCATTAGCTGATCACTGTGCAGTATAGGTCAGTGATGTTTGATTCCCAGTCTTTGCACTCATGGAACTTTGGATGAAAGTGTCCACCAGCTGAAATATGTTATGTATCGTTCATATTTATATATTTAAGGCTTGAATTATGCTGGAATTATCAGGGTAATAAGCCCTTAATTGCACCCCCGCTCAACTTTGATGTATGACTCGCTTATCCAAACATGTTTGCATCCTTTTTCAACCAATCTTTGTTGGTTATCCGCATCATCACTCACTGAGAATGACAGGACAATGGAGACAACACCAAAGGCTATTGGGTCATAAATGTGTCTGTCTCTGATCACTGGTGCTCAGTGGCCAGGCACATTTTGTTGAAATGAGGTCATTAAAGAATTATTAAGCCCTAAAACAAAGGGGTCATTCTAGAAAATGCAGGTTCCCCCTTGTCCAGTGTTGCTCAGAGCTGTCCCCAGGGGGCGAACAGGGGGGTGGGGTTGAGGGGCTTTTGGCCTTTTCAAAGTGAGCTGTGACAGACAGAAAAGAGGAGAAAATGCTGTGAAAAGGAGACAACTGCCAATGAACGTTGTGAGGAACTTCCCGATTACTCACACCGTGGGAAGTGTTGGTTCCCAAAGGAGCTCTCACTCTCAGGCCTCTGACATAATACAAGTGCATGGAGAGTCAACCATGTCCTGAGAAACAGGGTAATTTCTTCATTCCAGTGCAAAGTGATGTACATCTGTGTAAAGATCAGACTCATGACACCTTTATGCCCTATTTAACTTAAGAGATTGACTACAACTGTATGTCACATTGGATGACTCAGTATCCACCGGACTTGAGAGTGTCTTTGTGGACTTTGATACAATATATGTGTGCCAACAGTTCTTCCGTGCATGTCATGAGTTTGACCTTGCTTGGAATAAGAGTCCCCTAGTTGTAAGGTCCAGTTCAGCACCCACTGCTGAACAGCAACCATTGTGTCTGTCCAAACTTCTGCCAGATTTGCTGCTGGGCTAATGCTGGGAAACCCTGAAACTCTGGCCTCTCCATTGACTAAACAGAGCATTTGTCTGTTCAGCCCTGTGTGAACACCACATAACAACTCAGGAATGAATCAACCATAAACATATAACTGAGGTTTCTTCACCATCGATCGTGATTTAGTAGCTTCAGGTAAATATCGCCCAGTTGTGATAGTGTATGAATCAGTCATTGTAGCCACTGTTGCAGTTTTTACTAAGGGCACATTGTCATCTTTAATGAGCTGTTACTTAAGTGATTATGTAGGCTACAGATTATTGCATACACAATAGATTACAAAATTTGCAAGCTACTTTTCTGCCAGGTCATTGTGAGTCACTGTTTTTTCTGTGTGAGTTAGTGCTCATGATAACTCCAAATGTTCATGATGCATGTAAATCATCAAGAACAAATCGGCCAGTCATTTTCATTAAATGATCTTATTGTGCTGGTTTTGCATGTCCTCCCTGTGCTTTTTGTACATTTCCTCCCACAGTCCAAAAACATATAATTCAGGTGGACCCGACATTCTGAACTGTTGTGAACAGGAATGTGCCTTGTCTGTCTCCATGTTTTGGCTATGTGATTGGCTGGCAACCTGTCCAGCATGTTTCCTTGCCTCATGCTGGGGTAGGCTCCAGCTCCCCTTGACCCTGAATAGGATAAGTGGGTAAAGAAGTTGGACGAATGAGTGAATGAAAGAGTTTCATTAAATGTGCAGTTTAATGGCTATCAGCCTGCCTTTGGTCTGCGGTACTTGTCACTTCCAATGAATGACAAATCAAAGAGATTAATTAGTGAGTACTGAAGTTTGTTTTAACTTCTCCAATGAAGGCATGTGACACAATGTGCTCACTCTCTGACTTTAAAGTCCAATACCTGAGCATAAGAAGTGGAATATTGCCATCCCTGATGGGCAAGCCTTGCACCTTATGCCATCTCTGTGTCTGTCTTTGGGAGATAAAAGATCACCGCTGATGGCCTTGTGCAGATGCTCCCGGCAAATGCTGTCATGCCTCACAATGCCACGTTGTAACTGGATTCTGTTAATGCTTTGGTCCGTGCCAGCACAGCAGCAGCAGTTTCATTCATTCCTAGTGACTCACCAGGCCTGAAGACTTAGGACCAATGTGGAGCATCATTTAAGGTGGCAGTGTGCTGTGTTGTGGCTTTCAGGACTCACCTAGTGGTGAGGCTGTTTCTTCCCAGTGTCATGTTATTATAAGGTAGTCATTATACTGCAGCCGTGAACACGTCTAGCGCTCACAGCCTGTGCTTTCAGAGACATATGCGTTGTGTGTTAAAGCCTACTAATCCTGCCCCATTTGAAAAGTGAAGAGGAAAGGTACACATTATGTCCACGTCTTTCCATATCCGATCCGTATGTTTTCCGTTGTCAAATGTCCATCACTTGTGGAGCCGCTCAGGAATAATGCCGCCCAAAAGATAACATTCCAATGTCCAATATCCTGTTTAAGTGTGCGCATGAAATTACCATACAAACACCATTGTGCCTCATGGCTGAGTGAGCTAAGCAGCTTTGGGAGGGACTGAGCTGCCAAATCAATATTAGCATTCCTTTGACAGCAGCTCTGTCCCTGTATGATGATGTCATTCCTCATAGTAGATTTCTCTCTGTCACTTCTTCAAGTCAGGTTGTGTGGGAAAATGGGTTTTCAGAGTCCTGAGAACCGCTGTGCATATAGGCATGAAATGCTTTACTAAGTCATAATCATATCATTCTTTTGCATTGATACTACATAAAAAGCAGATTGTCTTACTCTTTTCCTATTCTGTCCTTTATACCAGTGGGGCTCTGCTTTCAGGGATGACTGACAGTGACATTTTACCTATAGGTTTTGACGTCTCTGAGATAACTTGTTATTTCCAAGTGTACCTGTCAAAAATGAAACCTTGTTCAGAAACATGGAAGTAATGGTGCTCAAGGGCAACACAGAATGACTGCAGTTTGACAACAACTAGTTATACGAAAGAGTGCAATAAACTGTGCGCCAAATCTCCACAAATGCGCACGTGTAAGTACATGTTTCACGCTAAAGCCCTCATAACACCTTTTCTGTGTTGCAGATCGGAACTTTTACAACTCAACATGGCGAATACTTCTTGGAGCCTCTGATGAATGCTGCGGGGGAGGAGTTCGATGAAGAGCACAACAAACCTCATCTTGTCTACAGACATGAGAGAAAGAGGAACATCTCCAACAGCAATGCCAACACAGAGCCCTGCGCTGCCTCAGGTAACAGACTACAGACTGTGTAACTGCACTGCTTGCAACCACTGTCTGTCTGACTTTCCCACACACACTTAACTTCTGATGGCCTGCATTCACTCTCTGAGCCGTGGCAATAAAATCTGCCCTAAAAGCGCAAATTATACTCAGTCACGATCTTTGGCTTGCAGGTTAGTGAGAAGATTTCAACCTTGATTAAGGGGTGTTATTGAAAATTAAGCCAAACGCGTTCCAGCACTGCCTGGTGTTTTCACTCGCGTCTTGCTGGAGCATTCACACCCAGGGCCATGGCAGGAGCACAGAGGGAAGAAATAATTACTTTTTTAGTTTGCAGTAGGGAAGAAAAGAACTGGAGAGGTTTTCTGCTTGAGAAGCTACTTGAATGTTCCCCCGGTTTCATTTGAATTTTTATGGTTGAGACCATTGGGTGGTGGAGAGGCCCTTGAGAGAAATCAGGGTGACCAAGCAGAGTTCACTGTGACGCAAGGCCTTAGAACTATGCTTGCAGGGAGCTTTGTGGGCGGCTTTTGTTGCTTGATGCAATAAATCTTTTATGTGCGGGACGCTTGATTTGCTTGTTGTCTGAACTCCGCCATTGTCGCCTGGTGGTGGCCATTGTGTGTGGCAGAGGTTTAAAGTAGTTGGAGTGACCTGATGGGCCAGGCCAATACCTCCTTAATATGCTTCCCTCTTTCACTCCCTCAGTCTGTGTGTGGTAAACACAGAGGGCAAAATCTGGAGGGTCTCTCAGCCCCCACTCTGGACTGCCTTCAAACATGCTGTCCCTTAAGAACCAAGGGTGGGAGCTTGGTGAAAAGCCTCTGATGAGGGTATAGCCTCCCATTTTGAGATGCGAAGCCTTCTGAGCTGTAGGTGAAACTCACTCATTCACTTGTAATTTTCCACAGGTGATCAGAGAGGCAGTATTTTATTGTGGGTTTCAGACTGGGTTCGTGCCAAAAATGTGCTGGACCTTCCAGTGGAACTTAATGCTTGTTAGTCTGCCTCCAGTCCACATATCTCCAAAGACATCAGTATCCTAGTCTGTCCCAGTGGATGTGTGCTTCTCCGTGATTAACATGTAAATTATGTGTTGTGTTGTACCTAAATACACATACAACATAACTGATTGTGGTCACCAAATTTTCAACAGAAGCTATTACAGTTTATTTTCAAAAAGCTTGTGACAATGTCCAAATATGGTAGCTTACAATGCAAGCTGTGCCTGCGAGCAAATAAATAATTCAGAAATATCCAATATCTGGCAAACACCATGGGTAGGCTATAGAGCATGGGTGCAATTAAAGAGCGGGGCTTCGCATCTCTGACATTGTGTCCCTGTTTTCCCCTCTTGCTAAGTCACACCAACATCCAGTGTTATCTTGCAGTCATCCTTTAATATCTACTTAACCCTAAATGTGATACAGGCTTGAGTTTTCATCCCATAACCTCAAGCACAAACCCCAAACTCCTTGTATTGAATCAATACAGGGAGATAGTGGGGAGATAGATATGTACATGGAGGAGACACCTGCAGGGCTTCATCAAAGGCCAGCAGGTAAACAATGAGCAGCCGGATTAAAAGAGCCTGTGGGGCTATGAGGTGTCCCAGGCTGTGGTCCCACAGCCTTATCAGATAGGCCCCTCTCCAGATGCGGCGATAAATGGGTTCTTTGAAGGCCACACCAAGCCAAGACTATGGACGCCTGTCTTTTTATGGAAAGGAGTGCAGTGCACACTGCTACTGTACCAGCAGGTTAGATGTAAACACCGGCTTGGCGCGTGTCATTCTGGTTTTGGTTTTAGCAGTGATACTCACTGTTTTAGGTTGTAACTCTTTTTTCTGGCTCTTATTTTAGCTTCTGTTTGCTGATGGTTCACAAATGTTCCTTTTAGGAGTTTAAATTTGATTTAATCTATGTTAGAATCTATGTTAAACTATGTTGCTCTGTGTACTGTAACTTTGTGTGTTGTTTTTCCCTTGTCTTACCCCTCTAATGCTCTGTACACCCTGTTCATATGTCTGTCGCTACTAGCCCCTTAGTTTTTCTTTTGTTCCTCATCAGACCAAAATAGCTTATAAATATGGGGCTCCTAACCACAGCCTAATTACTGGAAGCAAAAAGTGTTGAGAAACACAGGACCACCATGGAGAATGCTGGTTTGCTGAGGAACTGAGACCTGAATGTCTAAACAGCAGTGTAACCAGATTGTGCTCTTGAGGCGGTGAAGCGTAATTTATAGTAATTTGTAATAGAATAGAACAGAATAGAAAAATGGTCTGGCATCACATCTAGGATGGCATCTTTCAGTTTATTACAGACATTTCTCACCAGTTAAAAAATGCAATACATCAACTTTGAGATTCTGATCTTTCTCATCACTTTGTGAATAATGACAGAGTAGAGAACCTGTGTGTCAGTCGAGGGCAGATTCCTGCTCTCCTATCCCCAGTCCCTTCTTCTCGAGGAAGTATAAAAGCACTCTTTGTCAGGGTCAGTGATCTTATGGTCCTCTTTATCTCTGTCTCCCTCTCTCTCCACTTTATTTTTCTGTGAAAGGAGAGTCTTGTCTTAAATCAAAGTTGGTAGCTGGAGTTTGATTGTTGAGGGGAGT
>OMLB01034815.1:0-11372 GCA_900302555.1 Myripristis jacobus | reverse complement strand
GAGAGAGAGAGAGAGAGAGAGAGAGAGAGAGAGAGAGAGAGAGAGAGAGAGAGAGAGAGAGAGAGAGAGAGAGAGAGAGACAGAGAGAGAGAGAGAGAGAGAGAGAGAGAGAGAGAGATTTTCTGGGTTGTGGGTGGGACTGTGCATGGGTCAGACTATAACAGAGCTGCTAACACGTAACAGGTGTCTGTTTGAATCTATAGTTGCCCATCTGTCTGACTGGGGGCCTACTTGAGAAGCAGTCTCCCTTTGCATGTCTATGCATTGCACATTATTTGTGACAAGCATGCAGAAAATAATAACTAAGCTTATATATGTCCTAAAGGAACATTAGAATAACTTTTAAAATCAGGAAGAATGAAATCATGAGTCATGTCATCATTGTTCAATATCATCATTACGTTGTCAGGTAAAAATATGCCATGTGCTGCACATTACAAGTAGTATTTGCTGGGAAATGTGTTACCTTAACAGATTTTAAGGCATTTTCCTAATTTATAGGGCCGCAAAATATTGTGATATGCTACATTTTACAGACATTATTACATTATAATAACAACTGAGTTTGTGAATTTATGCGTTTGAGTGGTTGAGCACTAGTTTAATTTCACTCTACTTCAGTTCCCTTGAAACGATCCCAATCAGAGAAGGATTAATTAGACTGTGGGCTGTGTTCTCATCACTTTTATCCCCCCATGTTCAGCGTTGACCGTTGTAGAGGTCCATGTTAAAATCCTTCCACATGGAGAAAAATAAAAGAGGCCCCTGGCATGAAAAAGTTTGAAAAACATCATATTATGCTAATGATAATTGCTAATAACATACTATGATATGCATAATATCCTAATTGCACTGAACTGAGCTCAAACATGGAACAGTGTTCAGCGTAGCATGACTCAGTGACTGAATGGAAACAAAAGCTGCAGCAATAATGGTCTTGCTTCTCTGTTTCTCACTGGACCAGGTGTTTATATTTCATAGTGTTTTCTTGTCTGGGCTCTCATGGAACACAAGACGGCATGCTCACATGATGAGGATAATTGTGTGTACAATAGTATTTGGGACATGGGGTTTAGTGTTTTCAGAGGTGTCTCCCAAACAATGAGTGTAGCAGGTCTGCTTGCTTCAACAAGAACACTTAAATTCTTGTTTTTCCTGTGTCTCGCAGAGTTTTTTTTTTTTTTTTTCATGCGTTTCAAAATAAAATCACAGACTGCAACATTTTCATTTAAATAAATGTTTTGCTCATACTAATTGATGTAACACAGTAGTGATTCAACCTGTGTCCAGTTTATGAAATCTTGATCTTCTGAAATCGTGTTTCCAGTTGTGAACACCCAGTGTGTGGTCAGTGCAGAATAAATAACCACCATGGCTGAACGGACAAAGACAAGAGACACCTATAGAAACTCAAACTGCATCAGAAAATCCAAGGAGGAAGATATCACAATCCCTTCCAAACTGTTTGATTGAAAAGTATCCAGATTCCAGAAAAAATCTCAATCCCAATAATCACTTTTTGTGCACTTATTAATTACTTTTTGAGTGTATAATTACCCAGCAATCCTATGATTATAACTTTAAAAGTTTTTATCCTGATGTGATGCTTGTCACCCTAGCTCATATGCAAAAATCCTCTACTCTTAGCCTTTTGACATCACTGACAGAGGAAAAAACAGAATTGGCCTCTGTTCTGAAAGTGCTGCATAAAAAATGCCGTAAATTTTTGGTGACTGGATGTTGACTGTGGTCATGTAGTCCTGCAGAGATTTATTGTCATCTCCTGTCTACACTAGAGGCTCACTAATTTGCCACAGTCTCCGTCCCTGTTTCGACAGCCGGTACAGCGTATTCCCCTCACTGTGCTCTGCTGAGTGTGAGCCCGCTGCGCTGACTCCCAGTCCAGAGCCCACAGAAAGGCATTTTTCTCTCTGTTGAAAGGCTTTTACTGTCGCACTCCCTAGGATTACTGCGGGAAAAGTTCCCACTGTGCCTCCATCAAGCCGGGGCACGATTCAAAGACCCCCCACAGAGCAAAAAGAACTGTACTGTATGTGTCCGTCTGGCTGTTTGGCTGCCTGAGGTTTGTCTTTCTGGCAGTGACTGCTGTTCCCAGCACCACAGACGGCCAGAAAAAAAACCTAAGGATGCATGTCTTGGCCCGCGCTGACTAGTGGATACGAGAGCTTGGAAGTGTTGTTGTTGTTTAGCAGAGGCAGACGTGAAGACCACCCGCCCATGGGCAGTAAGATGGTCTGGTGCACTGGGGTCCAAGAGGCTGTTAAAGGGATTGTTAAACAAGTTGTTTTTAAGAGTGTTTGCTGGGGGGAAGTCCACCTCAGTGGCAGGAGGCTAACAGTTAGCATTTGGAGCATCCAGCCAGTATCCAGCACTCAGTAACAATGAAAGGAAGATAGCACCACTACTGTCCTACAGAACAGTTAGGGGGAAGTGAAATAATATATTTTTTTTCAACTTCATGAACTTTCCCTTTAAGATCTATGAAAGGGTCCACTTAGAGAGGCTAGGCCACTATTGGTGACCTTGAAGTTGAAGGCCTGCTGTGCTGTAGCTGACACTGACCTTGATATTGACATTTGATAGAGCTCAATTAAGAAAAATCATTGACTAGAAAAAACACTAGTAAACATTTTTATGGTACTGGCTAAGCCCAGAAATCATTGTGTTACTTATTGCCATCTGCACCTTTTTTCCTTTTTTGATTTGCACAAGCAGACTGTACATCCAGGAAGTGTTGAGATGTTCCAGATCCTCCCATATCCTGTTGCATTGCGTTTGATATTTATTTGATAGCCTGATAGTTGACAAGTTTAAAATGTTACATGAGAGCCAATTTTTTTTTGTCACATCTGGCAAGACGTTTTGCTTGTTTTTAAATGTGTCATATTGCACAGTTACAGCTGGACTAGGAAACTCTGCACATTGGCGGCCCCAAGTGGTAGAGACATATTTTGACGTTAGCAGAGTAAATGTTGTGATGTCAGGAAATTAAATTTATTCTTCTTGGTGTTCATTGGGGTGCAGGTGGCAAAGTTCAGCTATTATTTTGAGTCCAGGTTATGTGCTAGTAAGCTTCCAGCGTGAATATACAGTGTCTCAGTCAAGTAGGACGGGACTGTCCTCTCTGCTGCAGACCCACTCTGTGATCCAGGCTGATAAATAGGGGTATTTTTACATAAATGATCTGCCCTCAGTCAGATTCTGTTGGGTTCTTAAGGCAGTCTAACCCTAAACAAGAGATAACCGTTTAAAATGAGGCTCAGAAATTGAGTGACTGCCTGTCCAGCCAAACCATAATCTAAATAAAACCTGCCCAGTGAAGCGGTCATTCTTGCCCTTGCTATAAACATTCATGGCATTCAGCTGCTGAAGACCATACGAAATGTTAGAGAGGTCCGGTTTTAGCGCAACATATATTCTGATGTCATAAGGTGATGATTTAACACAGTGTTAGTTATGCAGAAGAAACAGTAGCAGGACTGGTGGTGGCTGGTGAGCCCTATACACTGTAACTCATCTACAGGAAGCTGTGTTCGTGCTTCTGTAGTGTGTGTGTAAAGCAGAGGAGCTTGGTGGGTGGTAAACGGGAAGGATCAGAGTGGACTGACCCCCAGTATTAGGGCAGCTGTAAAGTGCGACCCTCTCATGTAAAAAAAAGTCTGTGGCACTGAAAAGGTCTGGAACATTTTTAGGCCCTCAGTGATCCAGTTGTTACCCTTTGAAGCTAAAAAGCATAGGCTGTTTACTGTCTCACCTTTCAGATTATTTGGTCACGGTAGTATACTGAAGATATGCTAGTAATGAATCAATATTTAATTTTTAGCTGCAGTTAAGATATTCCTACATCAAACACCACAGCACAAGTGGGTCTGTGGTTCAAAAAGCAAAATGTGTTTTGTAATATACTTTATGCAACAGAAAAACCAGGAGCCCATGGGTAGAGTTTTAGTTTGAAATGCTTGTTTATTTTCTGGTATTTTTCTTTTGGAGTAATTATCTTTCTTTCTTTTTTGTCAAAATTTTGGGGAATTAATTTTCTTGTAATTTAATTTTAAATATTTAATGTTTCCCAAAGAAATCAAATGAATTTGTTCAGGTTTTAAAGGGTTAATTACATAAATACAATCATTGCCTGTGGGGTGTTTGCTTTTTCACCTAAGTTGGCCTTACAAATTTCTTCTTTATAATGCAGCCTGAAGATTTATCAAGTTTTGCCAGGAATGGTCTTTTAGAAAATCACATTAGAGTTGATGACTCATGTATCACACTGGCTGTGAGTCAGTGACAGTCTTGTCATTCATTTCTCCTGTTTGTCCACAACATAAAGTTATCCAGAATTAGTTTGGAATTTTAGGTGGTAAATGATATTAGATGCAGGGAAGTTGCCATAGCACAGGCTTTAGTGAAGTGATGCAGCTGCCGTGAAACATTCAGTAGAGTCATTCTACTGCTGTGCCCAGCAATCCCAAACTTGCCCTTGGTCTTTTTGTCCAGCAGATGGTGATATTAGCCAGTCAACTTGGGTTTCCCTCTTGAGGTTTCAGTGAAGCCAAGGGTGTGTCATGCACATTCAGCGATTTGCCTCGCTTAATCCTCCATTCAACAAGATTTGCAAAATTACGCCAAAATCACAATCCTCTCTTTCTTTTGTGCAGAAATCTGTCATAAACTTGGAGGAGATAAACTCGCCTCACAGTTGAAGCATGACAATGAATTTCGAGTCCAGCTAATCATCTGTCAGCGATTACAAAGCCGAGCGTTCCAGCAGATGGAGGAAAGCTTACATTTGACTGAAGTCTTTATAAGTGTCAGAGGCCACATTCATATTTGCCATGCTCTGCTAATGCAACACACATTGAACACTTTCTTCTCTTTGCTCTCTTTTCAACTCTGCTGAACAGTGTTGCTGAAGCATCTCTCACACTCAGTGGATTTAGTGGAAAGTGAAGCTATCTACACAGTTTGCCTTCCTTTTTATTTACAGAGTATGCGGCCCATCTGAATTGCTTTGACTTGAATTTATAATCCCACCATGTTAAGCACTACAAAACCTGTAAGGCAAAGTAAAAACATGAATGGTTCCTGAAAATATAATTGATTTTTATATATATTGGTGATTGTTTTGCCTCATATTTGCATCTACATCACTGATTGCACTAATATCTAGTTCCTCTGTCTTTTGTTTTTCAGGTGAGTGCCTCTTCCAGTGTTTCATAGTTGTAAGAAGATGGCTGGGATCACCTGATGTCATCTGAACCAATAAGTACTGTAATTAAATTACTTCAACATCAGCATCATGAAAAATAAAAGACAACAATTACCTACAAGAGCACAGATATGGGAGATGATTGATGGGAAGATTGTAATGTGTTGTGTCTTGACTCACTCAGTGGTGATGCAGTTCTTCATAGCCATGCTTTGGGAGAGGTTATTAGAGAAGCTACAGGGACCATGATATGTGCAAATGTTTGAAGCCAGCCTTTGTGACCATTTTGCTGATTATTGTGCCCGAGTCTCATAGATAGTTCCTAAATTCTAATTAAAACGGTAGCTGGATCGTGCATAAAAAAAGAAACAAAAGCTTATACACATACGGTGACATACTAAAAAAAGACACGATAAGGCACACTCTCTCAAAACCACACACACTCACACTTGCACACTCCATTCTTATTCCCCACCGGATTTTATTCCCTCTTGACTGAGTCACACTTCTTGAGAGTCTGAAGGGTTCGGTCTTGACTTGCCCCTCGTTCTCCTTTGAAGTTCCTGTGGAATTTCTTTGTTCCCCTGTATGATTGACCAACAGCATGGCTGTAACACCTGGGTGTGCATGGCTCGCCCCAGAAACTGAAAAGGTCACTTGACCATGTTGCTTTAACTGCAGTAACAATGATCTGTGTTCCCCATGGAAAGTGTGACCCCTGTCTGTGTATATCAAAAATATCCATTTTGTCATTTTGTGGAGTGAAAATGGGCGGTTCAAACAGAAACACTGGATTGTGGGTGTGTCAGGAGGGCGGGTTGGTGGAAAACAATGGCTGTTCAGCAATTTGGAACTTAATTCTTAAAGTAAAAATGCCAAGAATGTGTGAGGTCCGCCAAGCTTAAAACAGCAAACACATATTTTCCACTTATCTTTATTACAAAACTTCTATGGATACGTATTATGTCTGCTGTATCTTGGCACCCAGTGCACGATTGTCTAACAGGACCTTGATATTATATTGCAAGCCTTAGCTTTTGGTTGGCTGCAGTGCACAATGGCTCACATTTCATCTCCTGGGGGTGGGTAATCATGCCAGTCACACCCCACACGAGTGCTCTTTCACCTTTACAAAAAGGAAAGGTAGTTTTGAAACCTTATCCAACTGGTTTGCATTTCTCTTCTCAAAGGCCGTGCTGCTATTCTTATCATTTGATATATTATGTCTCAATTCACTCTGTGAATATCATGCAAACATCAGTCACTGCTAAACTGCAGATACACCAGAATATCGAGTTTAGCATCTACTTAATGTTGTTTGTGATGTTGTGAAAGAGTATCTCAGGGCAAGCTGAGTGAATCCACATCTTGTAGCCGTACAGTAATTGGTTGATTCATTGTAATAATTTGTTCATTAGCTCATAGCCTGGTTGTGTCTCGGAAAGCATACCATAAGGCTCAGGGGAGCTGCAAAGACGTAAAGCAAACTTCAGTGCTGTCAAGGGAGTAACCCGATAGGCTGTTAGCGAGTGGCATACTGTGCTGTTTTGTCCCCTGTGGGGCCACACATTCTCAAGGACAAACCGTTAACACGCTGTTTCTGATGGCGTAAGTCCTGTGGGTTTCCATAGAACAGTCCTTTCAGGCGTTTTCAGGCAGCCATGTGCAATAAATGAGTCTTCGGTATTGTTCAGTGCTGGAACGGCTCTGGCTTGCTGGTTTTTATTACATCAGGGTGGAAGGGGGCCAGCCCATTGTTTGGACTTGTGTTCTTTCTTTAAGGCAGAGTTTTTGCTCTAGGTGTCACAGAGGAAAACAGGATGGGGCAGGGCCCAACCCAGCCATGCTGAGCCAGAGAGGAAAGCAAAATGCCATCTCCTGCAACTGCGCTGACACTGAACTGTGGCTGTGGCTGTGATTCTTGCTGTCGCAACACAAGAGCCAGACAGTTGGCTTTCAGTTCATTCTCTGAACAAAGTTGACTTTATTTGTGGTAATTTTAGAGCAATTGTCTTATAATGTAATTGAAATATATATTGCCTGAGATTTTCTGGTAATTTTTTGGTCATTTTCTGTAATTTCTTGGAATTTTTTAAAGATTTAAATCAAATGAATTTGTTCAGGTTTCAAAGAGTTAAATGCATCTGAAAGCCTTTTGTCTGTATTTAAATGCAATAAGTGTGAACAAGAGAAGGGAAGAAAGACAATTAGCAAATGAGCTGATAAAAGTACAAAAAAAAGGCCAAAACAGACTGGAACAATTTTCTGCTGTAAATTAGTTCCACCATTTTGTGTGTGTGAAAGTCTGAACTGAAATCACTTTATATTCAGATACCAGCTGCAGTGTTGCTCTGGGCGTGGTGAATTATCTCTTTTCCTATCTCTTGGACTCTGGCCAAACTTAAATACACGGATGTATGAAAAAGCAAGAATCAGTTGGGCCTTATCTTAAAATAATAAAAGGGATCATTGCAGAGTGTGAAAGCAGTCAAATCTCATATCTCCCTCCATGATCAGGGTGAAGTTTTGCACAGTTATCTCAGACTGGTGTTGCAGAGCGAGAGTCAGAGTGAATGTTCTGTTCCTTTAGTGTGTAACCACACTCGTGTTTGGTTGTTACTTTTCTTTTTCTCCTCACATAGGGGTACTGTTGCATGTAAGGACATGTTGGGTACATTTTATGGAGTTTTTATATTCCAGTAATTACACTCCTCTGTGGAGATGTGATTCCAGACAGCCAGATCACTCTCTACCTCTTTGGTGCATTCAGGTTCACAGAGGACAGCAGAGTATTACACAACAAAGTCTTAAACTCAAATGAAAGAACACGGGATGGTAGCTCTCCAGCTGGCAGTGTGTTCATTCATCACCTGGTAATTATTATTTCTGCAAATGCATCATTGTGTCTTGAGATTTTCAGGTAAAATTTTCCTAATATTGAGGATTGTATCACTACTCGAAAAGTCGATTCTGGTTCTGATTATGTTTGCACCCTTGTGGACATTAGTAGACAAGTTTTATCTGACACATTACAAAGAAGGTAGAAATATTTGACCTATATGAATATGACTATATAACCTATATCAAAATATTGAGCCTGTGCTGGTGAGTAAAGGAAGACACACACAAAGGGCACTGTGCTCAGGTTAGTTTAATGAGGCAAATAAAGCTCTGAATCGTTATCCAGCATCTTGTCCATGAAGATCAGCCTCAGATTCTTATCTGATTCCACTACAGAGAGAAAGAGAGAGAGAGAGAGAGAGAGAGAGAGAGAGAGTTAGTTTCACTGGGTATATTTTAGCAGCTAAAATTTGTTACTTGGACTTTGTAACATAGCCTACTGTACATGGGCAACGATGACAACAACAGTTACAGCAGGGCCAGAATAAGGCTGTTTCCTGTGTCTGTAACATTCTAATGAACTCCCAACATATTCTTATATATAAAATGCAGAACTTTTTTCATTAGGCCTACAGATTGTTCCAAGACCATTGTAATGAGTAGGCCTAACTCTTTCTAATCTGTAACATATCACAATGCTTTCCCCCGATGAATTTACCTGTGTCCCACTTTTCTGCTACCTTCTCCTTCAGCTGCAGCACTGTCATGCTCTGCATCTGCTCTTTAGTGTCACAGAGATCAATGGACATCTTCTCTCCTCTAAGCCCATACACCCGGATCTCACCCATTTCTGTGCTGGGTAAACAGAGCTCTTTCACTGTTTGCCAGTCTGAGTCTTTGTGATCGTCTAGTCAAGGCATACTTTCACTTTCATTACAGTGTTCTCATAGGGGTGCAAGAACTGCAGTCTAAACACCAAGTTAAACTATTAGTAGTTGAAAAACGTTTACTGTTGACTCCTTCACCATGGAGTGAAAACTGTGAGATAAAATACAAAAACAAATACACTGAGTCCTGTGTTGTCTTTTTGAACACCCAGAATTGTAAACAAGGTATGAATTGCATTGCAACTTATTCACCACAGTTCTAACAAATAGTCTCTAACATATTGTCTTTGACCTATTACTAATGAAATATGATGACTTAAGACAATGATTTATCAGTCCTTTTGTACAGATGTGAAAGGATGTGTGTGTGTGTGTGTGTGTGTGTGTGTGTGTACACACACATCAGTCATGTATAGATCAGTCATACTGGATGGACATCAGATTTCTTGTGTTAAAATGCTTGTGAAAGGTGTCTGAAAGCTGCCTGAGGCAGTGTTCACAAGCATTTAATACTCAACACAAACCAAAATATCTCTTGATATACTGCACCCTGTTGAGCTAAATCATTTCAAATTTGGGTCCAGGCTTGTTGAAAATCAAATTGGGATCCAGAATGTGAAAAAGTTTGCTACCCCCTGAGCTGGTCTCACTGTCTCCAGACACTGTGCAGAGGCCGCCTGGGGCTGTGGGTCTGCTTTACTTCATACCTGTGTGTTAATGCTGCTGGGGCGGTGCTCCGTCCCCGCCTCTCAGCACTGGAATGACAGGATTTCAGGAATTTGCCCGCTTTCTCTCATCAGATGACAGGACGGATTCTTGCCAAGTGCTTTATCTGTCACATTTTATCAATTCAAACATGCTCAGATTTAAGAAAGCACTTGGTAACTGTCAGGAATTTCTGTCATTTCAATTCATTTCACTTGGACTTTGTCAGCGTGAACATATATAATTCAGTACTGCCAAATGGCAGGCAGCACAAAATAATTCTTTTGTAAATAATGGAGCAACAAGAGCCCTCTTGTGGGTGGTTCAGCTCAGTGAAAATCTGTTGATAAACCTGGCAGAGAGATAACAATGATAGTGAGTCACCACTGTAACTGGAAGCCAGATCTGTGGGAGAATAGGCCTATTCTTTCATCAGCTACAAACTAAATGATTTTGCTGAAAGTGAGTCTTTCTTTCATGAAAGAAGCTGCCTTTTCAGCCATTTATTTTCTCCTCTCCCCATGTTCTGCTCTGAGGAAAGAATGCAACTGATTCATTCTCTCCAGATGGAGGGGGGTTTTACGGGAATGCAGATAATAAATCACCTTATGCTGTGTGTCTGGGCATTTGTGTGTGTGTGTGTGAAGAGACACCTGTATTGTGTTTGTGTGTGTACTTCAGCGCTGATGATAAGGATGCCTGTCTAAAAATAAGCCTCTTCAGGTTACAATGCAAATCTCAACACTACCTCAGCCAGTCAGGAAGGCCAGAGCCGGGATCCTGTGTCAAGTTTTGTTGTTTGAGGGCTGGTTGCCCATGGCAGCAGCTAGCCCACATTCCCTGTGACCTCAGCTGTGGACAGCACGTGGTATTTGCCTAACCTGTGAATTGCATTGCCATGGCAACCCAGCATGACCACGCCCATGTGTGGTTTTGTAGTTACTGACTCATGGTGAAAACATTCAAGTGGGCTTTTTTATATAGAAATTTTGGTTTAACAATATGTCTTTGTGTTAATGCTGAACACGTTTTGTAGTGAAACACTTGTCCTTTCCTGTCTTTATCCTCATCTAGACATTTCCTCTCATACCATTTTCCCTCTTGAATCAAGTGAACACTGTGCAAAGAAGGAGTGAATGAGTGCTGCCATCTCACAGCACTGGTCTGTGTCTCTGGGTGGCGCAAATGGGCTGGTCCCTTTTTGGCAGGCACTCCCAGACCTGGTGCTCTCAACAGCCATTTCATGCCCTCTGTACTATCCCTACGCTAGCTCCATTTTGTCAAGTTCTGCTTTCATTTTACCAGTATCGAAAGCCAGTGGTGCCTAAAGAGAATAAGGCATTGTTTATCTTGCCTGATTATTCTGACTTTGTACAAGTTGGTCTCCTTTAGACTTTAAGGATTAAAGAACAGACTGGAGCAGGACACAGGAGTGCCCCCCTCGCATCTGGAATCTGTCCCCTCTGTCCAGTCACTCTATAGTTAATAGTTAATGTCCCATCCCTATTGCACATTTTTCTTTCTCTTTATTTTTTTAATGCTTGTCAAAGGGTTAGATGCTGATGCGTTTGAAACCCTCTTTACCCCTCTGAATCCTGAGCAAATGCACTCGATTTTTCTCACAACAAGCAAATCAGCAAGAAGTGACCCAAAAATTAGCAAGAAATTAGTTTAAAAAAAAAAAAAAATATATATGTGTATATGTATATATA
>OMLB01034809.1:0-13303 GCA_900302555.1 Myripristis jacobus | reverse complement strand
GCTTATCTGTGTGCATTTGTGAGGCAGTACCTGTGTTTTTGTCTGTGTGTGTGCCTTTGCCTGAGTGTGTAACACACTGTGTGTGTGTGTGTGTGTGTGTGTGTGTGTGTGTGTGTGTGTGTGTGTGTGTGTGTGTGTGTGTGTGTGTGTGTGTGTGTGTGTGTGTGTGTGTGTGTGTTTGTTTATCTGTGTGTGCGCGCGAAAGTGTGTATGCATGCACGCTTGAGTCTGTGTGGAATAAGGTGTGACTATATCATAGGGAAAACCCCCAGAGCTTTTCCTCACCAGACAAATTTAAATCATAGCGTTTGTGTCTAAAGTACAAAGGCACTGAGTTTTAGGCAGGACGCTGGCAGACGCTCGGCGCCCCGCGGCTCCACTCGTTGCCGCCGGACACGAGTTCGTTGTTGGATTTGACAGAGAAATACTTTGTTGCGTTTATTATTGAAGTCTGGAGTAAACAAGCTGTAAGAGAAACGACTCGAGGAAAATGATAGATTTGTAGCTATTTTGTCTGTGATGTTTTCTCCATGTTTCTTTTAATAAAGTTTGCTTTAGTACTGTCTACACCTTTCGTCTCTGTGTTTGTCACCAGTTGAAGGTTTCCTCCTCCTCCTCCTCAGCCCCTTTTATTTTGGGATATTACCAGACAAAATGCAGTTTTACAGTTGAATTGCCTCTGGTGTTCTAAATGTTATTAATATTGTTGAGAGCAACGTCAGACTGCAGTCTAATCTTTCCATAATGCCATATAATGGTTAATTTTCCTCTTGGCACAGCTCCATATATAGAAAAGACCTGGTGATGCCGCTGGCTCACCTGTAGAGTGGCACCAGGTGTGGAGGCAGCGGCCCGGGTTCAGCTCTGAGCCGAGGCCTTCGCTGCAGAGCATCGCCTCTCGCCCCCACCACTCCTGCCGCCATCCACCGTCACCACTGAATAAAGCACGAGTTTAAAGCACAAGCTTTTTGGTAACACTTTATCAATAATAAGTGGCAAATTGATAGGTAATTAAACTCAAGTTAATTGTTTTTTGACTGTCAAAAAACAATGAAATGACAGTAATGTTTGCTTAATACAAAGTAAACTATTACCAGTTTATTGTTGCACACATAATATTTTATACACTTAAGTATTTCTTGATGATTATCAGTTGATTTGTAAACCTCGGCAGTACTTTGGTCTCTATAAAGTTCCAGCTGATGATTATAATACCTTGTGAAATGGTTAATAAATCATTTCTAAACCATCCATAAACATTATTTTGATGGTTATTATAAAGTTTCAACCTCTACTTATAATAATTAATGAGTTCAGCCGCAAGCAGCGATTTGTGGGTTTAAGTCGACACAGGCTGTTAGCAGTTTAAAGCTTCAACAGCTTAATTAAAAATATCAAACTTTATAATAACTGTCCAAATAATGTTTAAAGTTGCACTACACAGTATTTATTAACCATTTACTACATCAGCTGCAACTTTATCAGCCATCCAAATAATGTTTATATTATGTTTACAAACCAGTTATTACCCATTAACAAATTTTAATGAAATATCTGGCCTATCTATCTATATAATGTCTGTAGATGTTTTACAAATGATTTCTTAGGTTTACAAATCATTTGGTTATCATTAACAAAATACTTAATATAGTACAAAATGTTACAATACATGCAACAATAAAACTTAAATAGTTTAAATAGTAAAATGTAAACGCTGTTATTTCATTGTTTGTTAACTGGAAATAACTTAACTAAAGTTTAATTAACTATCAATTTACCATTTATTAATGATGGTTATTATAAAGTGCCACTTTTTAAAAAAAATGTTTTATTAATTTGAGTGACAGATTTTGCGGCGTTTTGTACTTACATGGTGAGTTTGGCGCTGCTCCTCTCAGAGGCGATGCTTCTTTTTTTCTTGAACAGATCAAAACAGCGTCAGGGAAACTCTTTTTTTATTCTTATTATTCTTAGGGAATCCAGCCAGGGAAATGAAAAAGGAAAGTCTACATCTCTGTTTGTCAATAAATCATTACAGGAGCATCCATTCCTCCTCGCGTCTTTGTCAGACCTGCTGAATGCGCTTAAAGTTATGTTGTTTGATTTTCTCCAGCACCTCATTCATTTCTAAAGCATGCACACTTGTTTTTTTTTTTTTTTTGTTTGTTTTGTTTTGTTTTTAACTGGATTGAACTGTACAACTCTGAAAGATACCAACTCCCTCAGTGAGAGATATCAAAGGTCCTACAGGCTTCCATATTGGCAGGATGACAGCAGCAAAGCAGCTTCAAAAAGAATTACATGCACCCTTGCACGTTGGTAACTCGGTGGATGTGAAGCGAACTGGTCAACATCTGACGCTCGAGTCCTCTGCCAATTCTCCCGAGCTGTTTTCATCTGCTCATTACCATCAACCACCCAGGTTTTTGTTACGCTGTGGTTTTATCTGCGTCACCACGCCGCTTCTTTACCCGCACTGAGCTCGCATTCTCAATTTTTGTCCCACTTACATCTGTTTTTATCAACACATTATGCGCTGCACTAGACTTTACAGGAAAGAGGCATCATTCTGTGTAAACTTAAACATTTTCAGCTCCTGAAAATTGAAAAAGGCCTCAGATGGAGACGGAAGAGCCTTTAAAAAGTGCATTAAGTGACACAAAAAATTCATAAAGATTACTGCCCCCCCACCCCACCCCATGCTGATCTTCAAATGTTTCTCTTTCCATGGCAGTAAAATGCAGTTTGACAATCATATACAGAAAACCATTCATGTGTTCTTAAGGTTCTTAAATGTATTTATGTGGACATTATATGTCAGCTCCCTGAAGCCCGTGCAACCCCCACAATGCATTTTACATTTCCAAGGGAAGAAATACACATGCCAGAAAAAAGAGCACATGATAATGCAATATATAACCACACAGGCCTCAGTGTTAAGTTATACTACATTTACATTTCCTGCACTTACTTAGAGCCACTATAGTGAGGAGGCAGGGGGAATTAAAAGATCAACATAATCTGAAAGCTGGGAACCTGAAGGTTAATTTGAGATGCAGCTCAGCTCTCAGTGTGTCAAGTTATACTAGTCATAAATCTGGAGTAAACATTGTGTTTTTATTTATTTACTTATTTACAGTATAAGGGTTAGAACATCATGTTGGGAGCATGTGATGGTCTTTCCCAATTTGTCAATTTTGTGTCATAAGATGTTGCAGCATTTTTGGTACTGATACCATTTGTTACACATTTGTTGCTAAATTTGACTGTTTTGACCACTTATAAAATGGCCCCAAATCCCTCCAAAATCCCACATTAGCACTCCAACATCATGAGGAACACCACAAAAAAATTCATGCTGTGATTTGGTGCGAAAACAGTTCTTACAGATTTCTGTAAGAACTGCATCTTTTGGTGACTGGATGTTGAGCGTTCTGTTGTGGAAATGTCTCAGGATGAACCCCCCTTTTATTGTCAGTCTACCCAGAAAACCAGACATCCTCTTAACGGCCTTCATTCTCTAGTTTGTGGCTGTAAAGTTTCATGAGGCTCTGATTATCCTCGAGGTCACTATAGGTCCTTTTATACAGTGATGTCCAGTTTGAAAAAACAGTGCAGCATCTTCACTGTAGCTGAGCCCTCTGCACCCTCTGAAAGACAGAAGCTGGCAGAGCGTTGAGGGGTTAAACAGCTTGAGGACGAAAAGGAAATCAGTCAGATTTTGGTGTTGTTTGAGCCCCTCCAGATCAAACAGGAGCTTTTATTCGAGATCAGGGACCAGCAGTCCCGCCACTGAGCTCTGAGCGTCTGCACGTTTTTTATTCACTAAAACTCTGACAGAAGGCGAACATTTGTGCTAATCAGAGAAATTGTCTCTCGGCCATCCACGCTAGACGAACAGCCTTCCTTGTTCTAATCTCCACACTTTTTCCACAAATAATCACCATACAGAGAGAGATCCACCCTGCAGGAGACAGACACTAATTTCTCCACTGACAGCAGCCTTTATAGACCATAATGCAACACAGGAAATGATTTTGTGGAACTGGACTTTTCAGTTTATTACCTCCATCACCATCAAGGAGGTCAGGTCATGTGATCGCTCCAGTCTGTTCATCTCTCAGCAGGATAAATGAAGTTTTACTGGGCAGATCTGAATGAAACTTGGTGGGGAGGTCGGTCATGACCCAGAGAGGAAGTGATTAACTTTTTCAGCCAATTGGCCTTGAGGGGGTGGGGCTTAGAGCACAAACAAGGACTAGTTCCCAACCGCTCCCTCCTAATGTCATGGAAGTGGGTGAGGATGTTGGTCACGAGTCAAAGCAGCACGGACCAACTTTCCACACAAACAGGGCCGTAACTTCCAGCTGTGACTGTGGAGGACGTCTGCACCGCTGGGCCACGTTTTGGTTTAGACACTGAATGGAAAGAGCCAGCGTGGGCAATGGGAACCACCTGGAAATGCTCTGATTTGCCATGAACCAAAGGCCAACAACGGCTCTCTCCATTCAGTTTCTGTGCTTTTTGGTCTTCACTTACTTTCTCTTTCACTTCATTATCATCATTTATTATCACCCCTCTCTCTCCACCTACATGTGCTGAATCACAACAAATTCAAACTCTGTTCTCTGGCATGTCCAACATCATGCTGGGAAATGCTGGAAGTCATGAAGGTCGAAAGAAAGCGGATCCAACAAAATTACAAAATTATTAATGTCAGTTACAGCATTTCATCGCAAAACAGCTCGTGGTGTCGAGTGAACATCACAGACGGGAGGTACATGACAGTGGCTGGTCGGGGGGATTTTTTGGGGGAAGGCAGATCCGTCCGTGTTGATCCGCCCCTGGGAAAAGTCCAGAACAACCACAGTCTTGTACTAATTAAACTGAGCAGCTTCAGTGGAGCTGCTGGGTGGGCGAAGCCAATAATTACAGTCCAGGATGACTGCGTCTGCTTCCCGGATATCAACTGAAAGTAAACAGGTGTCATGGGATCATATTACCGCAATTTTTAGCCGGTTGCCTGTTACATCTTGGAATGGATGTTAAAATTTTATTGAGCACCTTTATGGCTCAGCTAAGTCCATTTCACATGTTGTAATCCCACTGCAGAGCCGGAGGGCCCTGCGTGGCTGACTAATAGCCTGCCTGAGCAGTTTAGTCAGCCAAAATCTCAGGGATGATTTGATCCACCTCTCAAAACAGATCTATACAGAGAGTGTTTATCTATTGCCCATCTCCTGTGTGCCCGGTGTATTCTTATGAAACTCCTTTTTAATCAGTTCTGGCATTTTTTTTATTGTTAATTGCACAGCGTTTTATTGTTGCTTTGTTTGTGTGAAGCACTTTGTGGCTTGTATTCATTTTGAAAAGTTTTATATAAATAAAACTCAATACAAGTGACTGGCTCAGGGGCACATTGACTAAGACGGTGAACAGGAAGACACTCAGCAGAGCTCAGAAACCCACCGGTGCTGCAGCTGGAAGTTACTAGAGTTCAGATCGGGTCAAATATTTTTGTCTGAACCCGACCCGAGACGGAAGCATCACAACCGAGCCCAAACTGAACCCGACAGGCCTTCTTTTTTATGTCCATGACCCGCGATGAGCCTTGCTCCCCAGCAGACCTGTGAAATAGGCGGAGCTGCAGGGATCTTCCTCATTGTTTTCCTCCCAAACTGAAACTTTACTTTTACATTACTCACCAGTGAATGATGGAATGATGGATGTCATCTCCTGGATACATAAACGGCAGGCTACAGCAGCAGGTGATGGACATTGCCTCAGTGATATGTTTCAGCTCTGTTTCTTCCTTTCTTTAAGCACTGTATGTCACATGGCACAAACTTCTCCAGTAGCCATGAGCCTCATCAGCTGTTTCTATGGTGACAGTCCCAGCTACAGCCACAAATCATATTCATTCAGTCATATATTGTATTCCAGATCAATGGTTGCAGTCAGGAACAAAAACACTCTCCCGTAGTTGCTAAAATGGTGAAAAGAGGATGTGTATGAAGTTGATTCAAAGCAGCAAAGCTCATCTTCATCCGCAGTAACAGAATCTGAAGTTCTGAATTTAAATTCTGCCTCGGTGCTTCCATCCTTCCTCTATATATTCCCTCTCTGCTCGGCCTCGTAGCTCCTCCATCTCTCTGGGCCAGAACCAGAGCTTTATGGGTCTTGATGTTGTTGTTCTCTCCTGAATTGATCTTGACCAAATGAGAATTGTAACTGTAATTGTAATTCTAAGCTCTGTGATTGGCTGTTTCTCAAAAATGGGAAGGAGTTAACAAGACCCACCCACCGTTCTCTCATCGGTCTCTTGTGTTGTCCATCTAATTTAAGCCTGGAAAGCATGACTTGTTAATTCTCCCAGTGATTCCCCAGGACTCCCTGGAAGAACGCATCTTGTACCTCAGTGGGGCTTTGCTGGCTAAATAAAGAGTAAATGTGCACAAGAGAATACTGAATATTGAATACGGCCTCGGAGAGCTCCATATTTTGAAGACCACTCATTCTTTTTTCACTCTTTCCCTGGGGTTCATACACTCTGCTCGGTGGGAAGAAACAGAAACCCCCAATAATCTCACCATCTGGTAAAATGGAGGAAACAGGGAAATCAGAATGTCAAGGAAATAAGGGAGCTTCATCAAGGCTAGCCTATGACCGACCAACCAAGTTTGTTGAAGTTGCATGGATGGAAACTGCATCCCTCTTGAGGTTGATTGGCCCAAAATATGAATCACTTTTTCACAGGCCCATGATCAACCTTCCTACCAATTTTCATGCAAATAAATAAAAAATAAAATATTTTTTGAGCTATTGTGCAGACGGATGGACGGACAGGAGGGATCACAAAGCCTCCTGTCCAGGGTTATGAGATGGAAGCTGAATTATTCTTTTGTAAAGTTTATTTTTATAAAAATGAATGCATGACCGCCTTTCCCCTGCTTGATATTTCTCAGCCCGCCTAGGAGATTCCAGACCGAGCCTAATCCCAGACATTGCCTTTATCAATATTAATTCCGTTTGGCAGAATTTGAGAAATTTCAAAGATCCCCAATAGCGGTGGGCTCCCAGTTCCCAACTCAGAAACAGAGCACTTAACTCCAAGTGTGTGTGGATGGGTTTCACTGGGCTCCTAAGCGCTTTGTCACTGATTCGAGCGAGTGAAACTCCATAATGTCCGCGGATGAACTTGCTCTTATCCCCCGGGACAGAAGTGGACCATTTTCTAGAGTCAAAACAGCATGGTTAATGCATTCCAGCCTGGCAGGGGGGCCCCACTTTTCTGGCACATAATTTGTTACTGCCATTCCCTTTCTGCAGCGGCTGGGAGGGAGTCTGCTCCTGTTTGCTGTGGCCTGCTGCAAATCTTTGATCCAGCCTGAGGAAATCTGGTTGCTGGGCATTTGTTTTTGGTTTTCCTCTAAATTGTTCTGCTTGGTAGTCTGTTTTTCACACTTACCAGGGCAGGAGCTGCATTTTGTTTGGCTTTGTCTTGTATTTGATATTTTATGTCTGATAAGTTTGAAGTGTTAGAAAATTGATTCCCTCCAAATTAGAGGTTGAGAGATTTTGAGCAGAGGCTTATTATTATGATTTTGCTTACCACATAAAAATTATCTGCGGTGCATTTTCGATTTTGATACCTCAGAAATGTTGTGTAATCGGATTATCATGCATATAGGAGATTGCACGGCTGCTTTTCTTAGTTTAAACTCGCTCTCTCTTGCCTCCCCAGTCCCCAAACATTAAAGCATCCATTACAGCACAGAAGGAAAATTGTCTGTCACTGCTGACACAGCGATACGCAGATTTCAGGCTTCGCTGAAATGCATGATGGTCCATCTCAACAAGAGGCTGAGGGCTTCTCTGTGTACTGGCGATAAGAAAAACGGGCAACTCTCTTTTAAAGTAGGAAATAGAAATGACCTCAGCCGCTCTGTGAAATCACACTTCATTGTGAAGATAAAACTTGATGGAAAATTGTTCTTGTGATTACTAATGCACACTCTCTGGAATCACTTCCACCAAATTGTGTTAATAATATAGCGCTTCTAATCATGTTAGCTTAGACTCAAGACGGAGATGGTTTTGATGCTTGGGCATATTGCATGAAATATTCAAATTGAGGTGCCCTACATTAGGCAGTGAATATTAATTTTTTTTTTTAGCACACTGGAGAAGAGAGCATTGTAATAACAGAGCTTTGCCCTGCAAGCCATGCTGAGCTAATAATCTGTCAGTTAAAACATGTAATCATGTCACAGAGGGGAAACCTAGGAATCTGGTGATGTTTAGTTATAATACACAGTGTAAATGGAAATACTTTCGCCAACAGCTTGAACAATGAGGCAAGTGTTGCTCCCAGAGGAGACTTTATTTGGAAGAGGAAGAAGAAGAATGTGATGTTCCCTATTGGCTGTCTGGCAGCGTGTTCACTAGTGCACAAATCAATATCTGGCAAAACAAGGAGAAAATATACATTAAAAACATAACAAATGAAGTTCATGGAAACACTTTCATATTAAAAATTTGGATTATTTTAATTATTGTATAAAATCTCACTAAATAGTAATTATTGTCTCCACCAGGTGGCAGCCTGGAGGGGATCGTGTGCCTGGTGTGTGTCTGTCCACAGCTAATCTAATCAGCCTGGTGTTTCCTGTGGACGGTTATGACTGTGTGATCAAGGTCTTCTCGTGGTTGTGGTGATTCAAAACCTGTTTCGTACTGCAGCCGCGCGCTCCTCTCCGCTGCTGCTCCTAAAACCAGAGAAGGGGAAGTACGGAGGCAGCGCCTCACTATTTTCCCTTCTCCCAGTAGATGGACAAAAGGGTTTAAGATTTGGGCTTTGGAATTGTTCCTGTCCACATTTGGGTGCCAAGGTAAGAAAGCACACCTGGAGGAGATCTGCACATCAGAGTTATTACAGCTTTTCATTAGTTTTTATTTATTTATATATTTATAATTTATTTATTTATTAGTTCAGTTCAGTTTAGTTTCAGTTCAGTCTCCATAGTGGGTTTGCTGGTCTGTGTTGAGTTGTTCTTGTTTGAAAATGTTCAGTTGGAGTTAAGTTGTTCTCAGTGTCAGTGTGAGTTGGAGTTAGTTGTTTTATTCTAATCTGGCCGAATAGCTCTTCACTAAAAGGCAGTGACTCCCAGTCATGTCAACGTCCCAGTCTTAATAAACATCAGCACCAACGCAAACTCATGCTGCTTGTGTGAGCACATCTGACCAAACTGAGAAAAACAAAAACTAAACACATTTTCTGTAGATTTTAATATTATTGTATTAAGTACAATCATTTTAATATTATTGTATTAAGTACAATAATATTAAAATCTAAGGAAAATGTGTTTAGTTTGTGTTTTGTATGAAGTAAAAAGTCTAGTTTTTATTTTTATTTCAGTGAACTAGAATGTTTTTTCATCTAGTTTTAGCTTTCAGGTTAGTTTTAGGTAACTGTAATAACCTTGTCATGCTCTTCTAGTTGGTCATAATTTATTGTTATATTAAGTAACAAAGGGAACGTTGGATTTAAATGCGTTTTATGTCTGTTGTATCATGAGAGCTCACAGCATTCATCAAACCAGAGGACCGTCAAGATTAATCCCACCCGGAGGCGGTGTTATTTTTGTTAAAACACTACAGTGGTTCTGGCTGCTGGAAAGTCAATGAGGCGGAGCTCCCCTGCTGACATTTAGCTGCTGGAGGTGCAGCGGTGGGATGGCTGTATCCGGAGCAGCACCGGAGCGTGAGGCCAGGACAGCTTGTCCAACACGGGCCGAGCTCATGCCACGCTGCTCGCCGGCCGACTCGGCATGTGACCCCGGCAAACCGGCCTCACAACCTCACACACAAACACAAAATAAACAGCTCTGAACTCTCAATCCCAGGTTTCATGCATATTGTGAGACTGTATTGAGACTGTCAGCGGCCTGTCATCTCTTCTCTAACTCCAGCACTGAAAAACTGCAGATATTGATTTGACGTGGACAAGATGCACTTACTTTCTGCTGCTTACAAACTCCGCTGTAATTTGACTTGTCATTTGATCAATGGAGATGCAAAGCGGCCCTGCCAGCGCAATGGACAGCGAGCTGCAGCAGCCTCTCGCTTTGACACAAGAACAAAAGTTTTCACAATAAGATTATGAAACAGTCAAAATCTCTTTGGTAAGTGCCTGTGACTGAAGGCTGCAGGTTATCTCACTTTTATTGCAACACAATCCTCCTTGGTGTTTGGGTATTGAGGAATTTCCTACTGCAGCATTTTCTCAAAGGGCTTCAACACAATCCAACAGGGAAAAAATTAAAGCTTCAGAAACCCATGATGCATTTCCTTTTTGAAAACAGGAAGCATGTTCAAGACGTTCGCCGCGTGTCAGCATTGTGGATTTACTCTGGGGTTTTTAACGGAGACCAGCAGACTTCGTTCAGACAGGGACTTCGTGTCCGTGGAAAAAAACGGTTCAGACACCAAAACCTGCAGCGTGGTTATGAGGAAATATCGATCACATTATCGCTATGAAAACAGCAAATGCATGTGTTTTTGTTTATTTTGTCGTAATATGAACATTACGACATTTGATTGGCAGTTTATTTGGTTGTGAGGTTGTGATCAAAGACAGTAAAACATGATTCAAAATGTCTTCATGTAAATTATAACCCTGTCTCATCGTTATAAGCCTGTGGTGTTTATAAGAGCCAAATCTTCATCCAGAGTGTCTCTGATCCCGCGATACACACTGTGCACACGCAACATGACCATCATATTTCAGATATGCCTGAGGTTACATGAAAACTGGAATGTTAAATCTCATGTTTAAGAAATGTTTCTTTTTTTTCTTTTGGTTTGCTGTTCTGAGTTGTTCAATATAATTTGGACAGTAACTAAGAGGCAGCTGTCGTGTGGAGGTCAGTGAAGCTGCTCACCTGCTCAACATCAGCGGATCGATACGGCGCTCAAGCAAGGAAAATCTGGGAGGTGAAGATAAGTTTTTTTTTCTTTCTGGACATATAGGATGTGCACAGCTGCTGAATGCACATTGTGCACATCATCTGTAGAGTCGCTGGTACCGACATACAGTTGTTCCAGCGCCCAGAAAGGATGTCCAACTGTCCAACGTGTCAGCCTAAAACTTTATGGATGGATCATTTCCTCAACACCAACTGTCGTCACAAGTCCAGTAAATAAAGTTTTAATCACAGAGAATTAATGTTGCCAAAAGCTGCAGCCGTCTTTGTCAGTGTGGAGTCGATCAGCAGCAAAAAAAAAGAAGATTCAAATTCTTCACGCAGTTTTGACTGTCCCTTTGTACGCCGAGCACATCCCAAAACTTCCGGAAACTGCTCTCTGCTGCAGCGGCTGCATGTGCAACATCGACAGGTTTGTTCATGAGACTGACTGACTGTGCAGCCAGTGAGAGAGCAGGAGGCGGGACCTCGGCCATGAGGGCTGTTTTGGAGGTGGTTTATTTAGGATTTTTCTTTTTCTTTTTTGAGCTAAAGCACATCAGTCTGGGTCGTACTGAACACCTGACTGGAGAGTCAAGATTTGGATTAAGCTGCACAAAGGGTTGCACAATTTGAAAGACATATTCATAACAGACATGGCAACCGTTTTTGAAAACTTAATTCTCTGTGGAGCATGAAATTAAAAAGTTTATCGATTTGGCATTCAAGGTAACCCATGAGTAAATGATAGAAAACATTTTAGGTAAAGAATTCCTTTAATGTGGACAGGCCATAGTGTCAATATCAATATCAAGTCAGTAAACTTTTTTGTGTGTCATTACAGTCATTTTTGAACATACTCTCAGGTCGTTTCTGGATCTACTTTCCAACTCAAACTGGAAATCAAGGAAAGAGATGTTTAAAAAACGGGTACCTGGACTTATTGTTTCTTGCATTTATATTGTGTTTGTTTATATTGTATTTATACTCCCTTTGTTTGCATGATTGACTAAATTCAAATGAGTTGTTTGGATTTTTATATCAATATCCTGTTGCTTCTCCTTCCTGCAGAACAGTACCAACAAAGAGGATTACGCCAAAATAAAAAACAACAAATCGAAGGATCCATTTTTTAATTTTTATTTTCCTATTTAAACAGGAAAGTAGATCCAGAATGGTAAGTATATCTTTTCAATAACCTTGCACCAATTGGTACAACCTGATAGTGCTTTAACAAGTAATTTGGTACCAGCACTTGTTTTTTTTGTAATGATATAATCCTCTTTGTTGGTGTTGCTTTATGTGTTAAAAGTGTTATTTTGGGAGCTGTTTTGCTGTGGAAGTGAATGGAACAGGGATCAAAACACACACACACACACCCACCCACACACACACTGCACTAAAGGTCAGCTTTGCTTTAAAGTGATGAAGGAGTTCACCTGCTGGAACAGGTGTGTGCGGCGCTGAGGGGAGCTCAGCGAGGAGGGTCAGGCAGAAACAAAGTAGGTCCACCAGCTGGCTAGAAACACGGCTGGGAAAGAGCATTGATATAATGACAAAACATCCTACAAAACATCTTTTCAGTTTTGGGTCACCACTCCAAATTGTTTTTTGTTTGTTTGTTTGTTTGTTTGTTTGTTTGTTTGTTTTTTAAATTTGATTTGATTCATTCAACTCTCTTGTCGACAGGGAACCTACACATCAAACCTGGAGGATCTATCACACTTGTGTGGAGTCACAAACACCTATAAATAGCCCAAACTATGACTTTAAATGATTTTAATGCAGCCGACTCCAGAGATCTCCACTGCAGATAATACAAATCTGGCAGCGCTGATGAGTCACAAGCTTGAGATTGCATTCCCATTACATCACTTCAGTTCAGTTCAAACTTATACTGTTCCAAAATGCTTGAGTACTGGAGAACTTCTTCAGCTTATGCCGTAATGATAAGCGTGTCGTACACCTCCTCTCCGCCCGTCTTTTCTGGATTTGAGGGACAACCGGAGGGCGGCGATGGATCCAGACCGCCTCCCTGACTCTGATTCAGATTCGAGACGCAGCTCACACGGCCCAGACAGCTCGACTCGGATCCCACCGTCATTCTCTGCGAGTGTGAAAAGGCCGTCCATCTCTGCTGTTTTATCAGCTCAGCGTGGCCTCGCAGTTTGGCTTCGGGAACACGGCAAGAGGATGCAGAGGTGAGAGAGCAAGCACACAGGTATGTTTTATTGATCAAGCACAAGATGGGTGAAAGCCTGCGAACATGAGGATGAATAATGCATTAGACAAGAGGAGAGGAAACACAGGGCTGGTGGAGCTGGGGGTGCGGGGGGAGG
>OMLB01034806.1:34458-50474 GCA_900302555.1 Myripristis jacobus | reverse complement strand
TTTTTGGAAAGCTGAGTTCAGTTTCACAAGCCACACCCAGGCCTGATTACTGCCAGACCTGTTGAATCAAGAAATCACTTAAATAGAACCTGTCTGACAAAGTGAAGTAGGATAAAAGATCTCAAAAAGCAACACATCATGCTGCGATCTAAAGAAATTCAAGAACAGATGAGAAACAAAGTAACTGACATCTATCAGTCTGGAAAGGGTTACAAAGCCACTTCTAAGGCTTTTTGACTTCAGTGAACCACAGTGAGAGCCATTATCCACAAATGGAGAAAACTTGGAACAGTGATGAACCTTCCCAGGAGTGGCTGGCCTACCAAAAATACTCCAAGAGTGCATCGACAACTCATCCAAGAGGTCACAAAAGAAGCCAGAACAACATCTAAAGAACTGCAGGCCTCACTTGCCTCAGTGAAGGTCAGTGTCCATGATTCAACAATAAGAAAGAGACTGAGCAAAAATGGCATCCATGGGAGAGTTCTAAGGTGAAAACCACTGCTGACTAAAAAGAACACAAAGGCTCATCTCACATTTACCAAAAAACATCTTGATGATCCCCAAGACTTTTGGGAAAATATTCTGTGGACTGACGAGACAAAGGTTGAACTTTTTGGAAGGTGTGCATCCTGTTACATCTGGCATAAAACTAACACAGCATTTCATGAAAATAACATCATACCAACAGTCAAACATGGTGGTGGTAGTGTGCTGGTCTGGGGCTGCTTTGCTGCTTCAGGACCTGGACGACTTGCCATAATTGATGGAACCATGAATTCTGCTCTCTACCAGAAAATCCTGAAGGACAATGTCCAGCCATCAGTTCATGACCTCAAACTCAAGCGCACTTGGGTTATGCAGCAGGACAATGATCCAAAACACACCAACAAGTCCACCTCTGAATGGCTTAAAAAAAAAACAAATGAAGGTTGGAGGCAGTCAAAGTCCAGACTTAAATCCAATTGAGATACTGTGGCATGACCATAAACAGGCCTTTCATACTCGAAAACCCTCCAGTTTGGCTGAATTAAAACATTTCTGTAAAGAAGAGTGGGCCAAAATTCCTCCACAGCGATGTAAAAGACTCATTGCCAGTTATCGCAAACACTTGATTGCAGTTGTTGCCTCCAAGGGTGACAACCAGTTATTAGGGTTAGAGGGGCAATTACTTTTTCACATAGGGGCAGGTAGGTTTGGATACCTTTTTTCCCTTAATAAATGAAATCATCATTTAAAAACTGTATTTTGTATTTACTCTGGTTATCTTTGTCTAATATTAAAATTTGTTTGATGATCTGAAACATTTAAGTGTGACAAATGTGCAAAAAAATAAGAAATCAGGAAAGGGGAAAATACTTTTTCACAGCACTGTATCCTGCCAAACACTTATGGAGACAGTACAGCTCAGATATTATTGATGTTTTTTGCTGTTTTTATTATGCATACCCTCAAACTGTACTTTATGCTTTCAATACTGTTTGCACTGAGGGAGGTTTTGGCAGCAACTATCGACATTTATCATCAAGCAAAATACCAAACACATACATGTACATTTTCAAACATAAAAGAAATAGAGCATTATTTCAAATCTATTAATTCTTCATCCAGTACAACAGCTATGAAAATGGCAGATATACATACACATCTGAAGGCGTCTCTGTAATTTCTTTTTCTTTTATTTATTTAGTTAATTGGCTATTTTAAATACTGTAAGAAGTGCCTGGTGTTGTTTATGTAATTGTTCTGTGTCCAGCAGGTACAAATCAACAGGTGGAGAACTCATCACCCATGTTAGCACAACAGGGAATAAAATCATAGCACTGAAGTCTTTGACATGTATCACCATCTGCTGTGTGATTACATTTGCTACCTAAACAAAAGTCTCTGTGCGGCGCATACAGTGGCATCCCTCTTTCCTCTGCCTGTAGTGCACACGCTGGTGATGGTTTTGTTTTGTTGATGCTGGGTTTTCATCTATCCAGATTTTTCAACAGACTTTTGGCAGCAGATCCAGATCCAAAACAAGCATGATATATGCTTGAGTGAATCGATGCTGTATAGCTCAAGGATGAGCAATATGCTCCCGAGTCTACTTGCAGCCTCTCAGTTCTTACATTTATCAGCTGTTACATTATTAATATATTCAGCTCAGGTCAGTCTGACATCAAAATGGACCCGCAGGAAATGGAAACTCTAAGTTCATTACCATATATTCTCAAAATCACATTCTCTATCATCTTTTTTCTGAAAACACATTGTCTTAGAAAGTTTTCAGCGTGGAATTACATTGGTATAATATAGAAATACAACAATACAGAATACAAAGAAATATTGATTGAAGATATATCCTAGATCAACAGTTTCAGTTTAGTATCGGAAGTGACCTTTAAATGCACATCAAACCCAAAACTGAAATTCAGTTCAGAAAGGTGTCAGACAAAGCCAAATGATAACAAATCAATCATCTTCATTTTGACTGTTTACATAATTTATTGCATAAAAAAGCCAGACATGTGACTGCGGATGCCCAGATGGTGACTTCAGGTCTTTGCTCTTTTCATGCCTTCTGACGTGGCTCTGGATCAGTGTCACCGAGGGGCGGCTCACGCTGGCACTGCCCCGCACCCAGAGGTCTCTGCTGTGTTTGTGCAGGGGACTTCAGCTGCCTCACGAGGGGAACACAGGGGATGATTCTCTGGACTTGCCTCTCCCACAGATGATGGCAGAGAGGAGTTTTGGATCGGTTCTGTGGGTGGAGGAGTAACACTGTTAAAATCCCTGCTAGTCTGTACAACAGTATGCTGCAAACTTTGGGATTCTTTGTGGGTTTAGAAATGGGTGAAGGCAAACACTGTTGTACCAGGTTTATTCCTAAATAAATGCAGCAAGCTGAGCAGTCAGGGCCCTGCCTGCCCCACAGGCGGTCCTCTCTCTGGGCTGGCCTTCTCGGTGTCCTGCTGGTAGTTATGTGGCAAGTGGGTGAACAGGAAGACGCTCCGCCTCTCCTCCTGCTTCCGCCTGCCTGGGAACTGGCTCAGTGAACATGTGTGGCCATAATGTGGTTAAAGCTTGTCTGGGAAACTTTTCAAGTGGGAAGACTCAAACAGCTCAGACAGCACCCACCTGACATTCAGTGCATCGTCCAAGTCGCTCCCACCACATGCATGTACACTCATGCACGTGTAGCCAATGCCGATGCAGTGGGGAAGCAGGAGCCATGGCTATGAAAGATAATCTAAATTATTACAGCTAAGATAGGCTAGGCAGAGGCTTTTTGTTTTTTTTTCAGTGAGGTGAAGCAAGCATTCACAGCAGTGGTGCATATGTGTGTGCACAAGACATGACTTGACTCAGCTTCCTTGAGATGATGGTAAATGAGATTGGAGCAGCCCTGAAGACTACTGACCAGATTTTTTTCTCAGTACATTTAGTTTGGATCTTTGAGGATAATGGTGATTTGAAGAACAATTATGAAGAACAAAAGTTACCTACACAAGCTTTAAAGAGACCTGTAACCATAAGACCACAGGTTCAAAAGGTGACGAAGTGATCTCATGGCACTTTTCCACTAGTACCTACTCGGCTCGACTCTACTCGCCTCAACACGGTTTTTGTGGTTTTCCATTACAATTGAGTACCACCTCGCAGTCCATCCAGTTCCCTCTGGATTCTTTGGGCCGCCACCAAGCACAGTAAAGTCTCCACCTCTTCATTTGACCATGGTACTGGTTTGCTTGCCATTTTCCGACTTTGCCAACTTCAGTGATGATCAATGCCCACTGTAGCTGTTGCCTTTTTTTTTTTTTTTTAAATGCCAGGTTTGGTTTTCATGCAGGAGTCGCTCTTATATGTCATCACTCCCTGTCCAATCACTGGCCTTCATGGCATTTACATCACATTTTCGGCTTGACTCAGCTCGCTTGGAACCCCGGCCAAGTAGGTACTGAAATGGGACCTGGTACCAGGTACTACCACCTAATGGAAAAGCTCTCAAACCGAGTAGAGTCGAGCCGAGTAGGTACTAGTGGAAAAGCGCCATAAACCACTGAAAAAAACAAAAAGGTGAGTTCATTGGCTCTTAATAATGTTGCTATCTTGACCCAAAGGTTGACAGGTTTTCACTTCAACCAAATACTTGAAAACTGCAGTCTTACATGACGATGGTGTTAGTTCATTACGACGCATGATCCTGCGACTGCATACGAATACGACATTTAAATGACGGTGACCTCATCCTGAAAGCAAAGAGAGTATATGGACCAACACAAAGGTGCAAATGATATTTTGTCATTACACAAGTAAATTAGTTTGGCTGAGAAAGGGCCAGTCTCATCCTGTCCTATTAAAGAATAGTATGGATTCATTATATTATGAAAGGTAGATTCCTGCAATTATAAGTGGCACATTATGCAAAAAAAGCACAGGCCAGCATTTTTTAAATCTTGTACCCAGAGTTTAAAACCTTACTAGCATTAGCTGGATGTACTGTGACCTTCCTTCCAGCTTTGTCAACAGTCACAAGTGAATGGGAATGTTCAGACAAGATTTTCACACAGAGAGATAGGCCGAGTAGGTGACAGTGCAGGATAGTGATGGACGAAACGGGCAAGAGATAGTCTTAATTACGTACTGATTAACTGAGAGACAACCAGGCAGTAAAACAGAGGAGTGGGGGGAGAAAGAGGATGTCCAACAAAAGTCTATTCAAAAGTGAGGTCTATCAGGTCAGCTCCAAAGTCTTCATGTAAGCGGAGAGGAGAGAGAGAGAAGGAAGGGGTGTTTCTTATCTTTGATAGAGGTCAGCTCTCACAAGGAAAAAAGGCAGCAGGGATAAGAGAGAGGGATTAACTCCAATCCTAATTATGGCACGTCTGGAAATTATGTCCCAGCCAATCAATGTGGGAGGTCACAGTAATTCCCGTTCGTGTCACGGTGGGACACGAAATGGAAATTGGTCTCGCCAATACTTCCTAGCGACCTCCCGCATGCAGTGACAATCTCCTGGAGGCAGTCAGGACAGAAAAAGAAGCTTTAATCAGCAGCTTTTTTTTTCTTTTTTTTTTGGAGTGGCAGTAATGTAATGTAGAGGAGTGACTCTGCTCACTGCAGTAATTCATGCACTGTGAGCTCGAAGTCACAAGTTCAGGTATTACAAGAAAACACTGGAAAAAGAAGCACTAGGAATGTAAATTCCACAGCACTTATGGCCCTTCACCATACATCCGTCATCCAGGTGGTGCAAGTGTGTGTGTGTGTGTGTATGTGTGTGTGTGTTACTGTAACTTGAAATGTCCTACAGATTCTTATAAAGTAGATAATCTGACTGCTGCAAAATTTTGCATTTTCTTGACACTCCTATAACTTCTTAATGCTTTAAGATCATTACTACTCGTGTTACATGAAGACAGAAATATTTGCTAATGAATGCATTCACTTCATTAATGAGGTTATTTTGTATGTATAATATATCATAGTGATAATGGTGGGACATTGGGTAGCTTAAGAGCCTCTTGTTTACTAATTTACATCATATATTGAAATATTAAATAAAAGTTAAGATGAAAAACACATGAATTAAAGCAGGGTAACAAGCAATGCATAAGCATAAAGCAGGAAGAAACAAATACACATATAAATATGTATAGATAGATATAGATATAGATACAGTACCAAAAAAAAACAGGGACTGAAATTTCACCTTTGTTTCAGCTTAAATTTTTGGAACAGCCATGTGGATTTCATGCGTTGTTTTTTTTTGTCGTTTGTTTTTTTGTTTTTTACTAATTTACTGAATGTAATCTGCAACAGAGGTTATGTAAATTACATACCTAAAAATACCAAAAAGTATTATAAAAAAGTATTATATTATATATTATTCTCAACATTAACCATAAAACATTATATGTACATTTTTTGTACCAATCTGCCGTACCAATCTGCCGGTTCAATAAAAAGAAAATAAACTTGATTTATTTGAACCAGCTATCCTGTAGTAAACTAGCCAGCAGTCCAGGGGCCTCCAGAGGTCTTCAGGCCTTCCAGTCATGCTTTTTCTTTGCTGGTGGTGTATGCAGACGATCATGCAGATGTAGTAATTTGTAAAGCTCAGCTTGACATGGGAAATGGATGTAGCTCTACATCAGGTTTGATTTATGCACATTAGCTGCTTATTATGCCAAGTTACTGCATGCTTGAGTGTGTGCGCAACCCTGCTGTGGGCTTTAATTTACAAGCGGCCAAAAACTATTAACCACATTGATACTGTTCTTCAAAATGAGCCTCATCTAAAAACCAAACTGAACTTAAAATAAGTAGTTAAAGTAAATAATTAAAATTGGAGACATCACAGTTTTATAGGAGGAGACCAGTCCTTAGTAGCGTGCAGAGGCTTCTTGTTGTAAATTGAGGAGTAAGGATTGCAATATTTATTCAGCATCATCCCAAGTGTGTTGCATTGAAAAAGGGTTCAGCTACAACCAGTGCTGCACTGGCTTCATTGAAAGTCAAGAGAGGATTTTTTATGGACTGGACTGTCATTTTTGCCAAAGATGATGATTGGCTTGTGAGCGGCTATCTGTTCCCCTGAGCTATTTCATTAGATCTGGAGGGCAACTCGGCCCCTATTTTGGACACGCTGCAGTCCTCATAGCCGTCCCTGTCCAAGTGCTCTCCACCCTGGGACTTCTCACCACAGAAACTGTTGGGTTGCACTCACATGGCAAAGGAGTGGCAAACACACATTCAAACTGAAGTTTATTTGGGATTCATACAATGAATGCACAAAGTACTGGGGACATCTTCCTGATATTGTGTTGCAGCCACTTCTGCAGAACTTGTGTTTGCTTATTTATAAATCTCCTCTTTTGTAATTGGTATGGGTTTGATTAGAAAAATGAGTGAGAGGTAATGGCTTTCACCTAGTTTCACCTTACCCATGAAAAGAAAGATGCAAATATTCCCAATATTGTGTAAATTTAGTGTGTATTATAGGTGAATAAGACACAATACACTCATTTAAACAAGCCTATGCAGCTTTAGCTTGTTGTAGATGTTGAGAACAACTTGACAAATTCTACCCCAAGAATTAGACTGATTTTTTAAAGGAGGGCCTAGAGTCACTGAAACTCCACTGTCTTTGTTACTGTAATTCAGTGATGTGTTCTTTTTAAAAGCATGGTAATCCTGTGACTTTGTAACCTCATAAAATGTTTAATTTTTGTGACTTTACAATTAAAAACCAGAGAAAAAAAGCTTTTATTAGATCCACCCCGCTGAAGGCTGACCAGAGACTAGGGATGTATTCTCCCAGAAAGTACAAGGCGCAAAAACACTTCCTAGGATTTGACGTGGTAAATGCCAAGCACTGCGGCTCCATGGATGAAACGCTTTTTACATGGACCTTAGTGGCTAAAAAGATGCGTTATGGGTCAAACCTTGTTTTAGAGTTACCTGTCACGTTAAAGGCTGTTCCTGAACTTCCTTCTTTGTGCTTCCTCTGGCAGACGAGCTGTGGCTGTGCGTACTCAACTAAAACCAGCCAATCTGCTGGTTGGCTTGCACAGTAAACCAGTGCTGCACTGGCTTCAACTTCCAACTTAAAGATTCGTGTTTGACTGTGCAATACATTATCAATACATTAGTTACCTGTAAACAGTAAGGAACTTAAGTTGCTTTTTTGTTAATTCATCTTAAAACCAACTCAGATGCCATTTTACTGTGTTTTGTTCTAAATGTTGAAGGCACAGTTCCAGCGAATGCACTTCCTGGCATCAGCCTTCCGAGGGAACAGGAAGAGCCTGAGTGAACGATGTTTCAGGCCCTCCGTGGCCATGTTGTGTCTTGCCTAGTAAGCATTTGGCTTAATTAAATGAGGACAGAAAATGTATTGTTTGTCACATTGATTAGTGTGACAAAATCCCTTTAAACAGAAATTAGGGAGAAATTCATCCGATTAATAACACATTACAGCGTAATTACATTATACTTTCAGATTAAATTCAAGTAAACCTCGTGGTTTTCTCCTGTCAGAATTGATTTCTTCCCATTCACCTGGATGATGAATCTGCTAATGAGCATCTGCAAATACAGTATTGTTTTCCCCATGTGCACTCACACTTTGTGCCCTTTTAGAGAAATAGTTGTGCTCTTTGATGAGGAATGAGCAAAATTATAAAGTAAAAAACTTGTGGGAATTTGTTTGTCTATATGAAGACAATAATGCCGTTTTCTGCATGTGAGAGTGATCATGTTGCTGCTGAATGGCCATCTCGATTATCCTGTGGTGTCTGTCCATGTCCCTCCATCATAGACCAGAGAGACACAACAGGCCTCCTTAAATTAATGAGGTCCCACTCCAACCAGCTTTCCCCTAGACCTCTCTTCTTGTGAGGCTGCTTGCTCACCCCTGTAGGGCCTGGTGTTGTCATCTGTGTATGCTGACAGGAAAACAATTGTCAAATCACAGTTTGTTTGATCTGTGAAGTTACGGCATGTCTGGCCAAACCTCTGTGCTTTTTGTCATGCTATCAAACTATTTGATCAAAGTCTGGAAGCTGTACTGAATAATGAATGCCTGGGATTGTTGTTTTCCACCTTTGCCAGATTAATCAGAGCCATGGTACGCTGCCATTTGCCTGTTTGCACTTGCTGAGGCAACTCATGGAGAAAATGGCAACGCCGGCCCAGCCAAACTCGCTTCTCCAACTCTGTGTATTTCGCAGTCGCATGACCCGGCCAGCGTCCGTTACCGTAAGACTTTTTCAGGCCAAGAAGGAAATCACATCCAGGTTCAGAGTCTGGAGCAAGTTCAGTGCTGGCTGTTGTGATGATGGAGCCACAGCAAAAAGTTCTTGAATATCAAATTTTAATTAGCCCTCTTGCCTGCAGTTTTTCTTAACAACATTTGTACATTATAGTTCATTTAGCCCTTTTTTATATATACACGATAAGAAAAAACACTTGAGAAATGTTTTTTCAGCTTAGTTGTCTGAATAGAATACTCCCCATGAGTTTGACATAGTAAAAAAATTCACCCCTGAAGAAGAAACCTGCACAGCCAGCCCATGCTGGTTAGTCTCAAACCATGGAAACATTTACCTTACAAAGCTCCATGGCATTAATATATATTTATATCACAGAATATGCTACTTATTGCCCCAATTAATATTGATCGAGTACACTGAGGACAGTCTATTTTATGTAGCTTTTTCGTCCAAACAAGACATAATATTATAGCATTATGAGCATATCAAGAGCAATATATTTTTGTAGACTAATTTATATGCACCAAAATATACAAAATATACAAAACATACATTCAAATAGTATGCAGCATCCTTATTATTATTATTATTATTATTTATTTTACTTTATTTATTTAGTTTAGCTAATTGTTAAATTTTAGAAATTTTAATTCCAATTTTCCAAATTTTCATAACTCATTGGACTGTTCTAATTGTCTACCTGCTTGCTCATTTTTTCCACATTCCACTCATGACTGTGTATCAAAATGTCTTGTGTGTAAGCATCTAGTGAAAGCACCAGTAATTTACTGTTATTCCTGCAACATCGCCACAGTATTGATATCAAGCTATTCTATGAAAGATATCACAACAGCTAATTTTATCCATATCGCCCAGCCCTGGTATGAGACAGTACATGACATCACTGCCAAATGAAGCATGAAAAATGCCCACGTTAAAGCAACAAACAAAAGCTGAGAAAAGAGAGAAAGAAAGAAAGGAAGGAAGGAAGGAAGGAAGGGTGGTGAGCAGAAAGACATTGTTGAAATACAGTAACAACACAACAGATGTCTTTCCTATGAAGCTCGTGTCTGCAAGGCAGTGAGGACATCCATCATGGCAAGGCAGGCAGGGTGGGCAGCATATTGCTGCTGTCAGATGGCAACCTCGTAACTCCACTCCTTGTTTTTATTGTCCTTGATTTTAATGGATTTGACAATGTCCAAGCTTCCCTACCCAAGTAGTACATTTCATGACCTGAGTCCCTATGAAGACAATTATAAGCCATTGCAAAGGTTGAAGAAAGCTAAAATCATCCTCTCCGAAAGGTCAGCTTCAGTGGAAATTGTCGACATCACTTTGAAGCTGACCATTTGGAGAGAGGTTGTCTTGTGAAGGCTACATGTGGCCGAGGAGGGCACAAAAATAATTCTACTTAATCACTGTCAAGACAAGCTGGAATACTCACTCAACACTGTCACCACACCAGGTCATAAAAGATCATGTGTATTGATGCAGCTGAGCCACGCCAAAAAAAGAATCAGGGTGTGACACAGAGAGAGCCCTCCCCATGCATGTCATTGCCATCAACTGAAAACCTTGCATCTCCAAAATATCCACGCTTCAGGGGCCAAGAAAAATAGCTGTGGATTTAGCTTCACCACCATACCTTTCTGAATTTATCCAACGGGGTTTGAAAAGGTTTCAAAAGCCCAAGGGTGATAGAATTTTTTCAACCCACAGAGAGCCGTGTAATCCTTAAATTCAAGTTGAAACATGAAAATCACCCAAGGTGAAGGTCTGAGGTGTTCATGTGACAATGACAATAGGTATCTGTCTGCCGATCGATCTCTCCGTCCTCTCTCCAAATGACTGACTGCATGTAGGCAGAGCACGGCACAGCGTTGAGCAGCACAAAGCGTGATAGATAAGAAGTCTACATATAATTTAGCCGACCTTCACAGTTGGAGAAGCCTGTTAGGGATTGCAGACGAACTTGGCTGCACTTTGATCCCTATACTGAAATCAATAGCAGTCCTGTCAATGCTTATAGGTGTGTGCGTTACCAACCTGCCAGCAACAACATTGAGTGATTTGATTTGAAGGGACTTTGAGGATTAACTCGTCCACAGGCAGCAAACAGCAACCCATTGGCACCCTGTCTATGTAAGTATATGTTGCATGAGAAAAAGTGTTTGGTGGAGAGGTGTGGGTATGAAAGAAAGAGAACGTACTGTGTGCGTGCACACCATTCTCACATTTACCTCTGCCCACTCACACAGCACTGGCAGCTCTGTTCATTCCAAACATGAAAAGTTCTCCATAGGTCTTGGAAGTGATGTAACACAGAGCACATGCTGCACCTGATTTGCCCGTGTATATATTTCCAGATCAAAGGAAACTTCTCAATGGAGAAACCACCTACATCTAGTATGTAGCACAAATGTTCAATAATCACAGAAGAGGACACCAGTTTCTCTGCCAGTGGTAGCCTCAAGACATGTTGATTTTTGAGTAAAAGCTGGGCATGACACTGGAAACAGCTAGTGAAATTGCATTTGGGTACACCAAAAAAGTAAAATACAGCACCACTACACAACAAAATGGTTCCCAGAGTGCACTGAACATCACACATTGATGATATCAGTGCAAGTGTATCTGAAGGTGAAATTTTCTAGTACACTGAATGATTTTCCTTGAGCAGTAGAAGAGCTCACCTGAAAAAGAAAATGTTGCCATCACCCCGTGCCAGTTAAAAGACAGGTGAAGTGTCTTGAAGCGTTCGGCACAACTCGCAGCATCCTTCTTCAGAACAAGTGAATTCAGTGGGTAGGGGCTTTTTGGAGTTTGGAGAACTCAGCATCCAGGAAAAGCATTTGAACCATTTTAAAACTATCAGTGCAGGGGAACAAAGCTCTAAGAGCCTCTCAACAAACCAAAGTCCCTAAGTTTGTCTGCTGTTGGTCTATGAGTATCCATGTAAATACAGAAATACAAGAGTTGTTGTGAGTTTACGAATTACAAGAGACAAGTCCTTGCAAGTTCTCATCAAGCACAACATGGATGCACAAGGTTTGGGTGCATGTTAGTGTGAACTGTTTCTCTCTAAAGCATAATGAAAATGTATGCTAAATAATGGTGTAAATATTATAACTAAATAACATTTGCCTTTAAAAGACTTGGATCATGCTGCATGAGTTGTATGGGGTATTTTTTTGTATATTTTTTGTCCTTTTTGGAGTTCTAAAAAGTGCCATGGCTTCACTTCTTCTAAAGAAGGCTATGGCATTGCATTACTGTGCATTGTGTAGACTCACAGTAGCTTCAGTGGGGTGAGCAAATAATAACATTTTCATTTGTGGGTGAACTGTTTCTTTAAAGTCCAGTAGCGTGAGACTCCTTTTTTTCAGTGAATCTCCTCATTACACTAATATTGTTCATTTTGAGTTGGTCTAGCTGATTTTTGGAAAACAAAACACAACCAGCAGTCCAGCACAGCACCCTGACCGGTGGAGCTGCTGCTACTGGTATGACAGCGCCCTGTCAGTCGACGGGATTGGCTGTCAGATTTGTGACGTATCAAATCCAGCTGTCTCAGAATTCAGGGGCGTGCACACACACCTCCACCTCCTGTAGAGGAGTGTGAAAACACCTCTCTGTAACAACCTTTGAACAGATACACCACATATTTGACCTTGACTACAAAGCTCTCAAGTCTCACGCATTGGGCATGAGACACACGCATTTCAACCCATTCACATGCTCACATGCCACACCTTGTATTTCTCACACAAAGAAATTAGGATAACGCCCACCAAGTTGCGCCGCTATTTTTTAGAACAGTGGAACAGGTAGAAAAATCAGTATTTTTATATTTGACTGTATTTGACTGTATTTTCATTATTGAAAATACAGTCTAGGCTATGTTTGGTCTGCTTGGCTATTATGACCCTGACACACACGCGATTTCGGCCGTCGTATGTGGTTGGCAGTAGCTTTTGCGCCTATTATTACTATTATTATTATTACACATGTTGAATCAGCTGCTTGTCGGGTTTTTTCTTTTTCAGGTATCCATTTTTGCAGAGCTTGCCGGCTAGATAGCAGGAGCACATGGGATGCCACATTATACCGGGCTACTGCGACGGTTTTATATTTTTATAAAAATACCCATTTTATAATAGGCCTACCCATAATAATTTTATGACAATACCCATACTAATAATTTGGACTATTTTTAGTTTTTTCTTTATTTTTGACCCGAGTCCTCCTCCTCCACTGCCTCCTCCTCAACCCGCAGCACCAAAATCTCACTCTGAACTCAGTTCAAAACATGAGAGCCCTGTGACTATATTAGTCAAGGTCAAATATTTTAGGGGACATAAACATTAAAAAAAAAAAACATTTTTGAGTGGAGGGGGACTTTAAAATTGATGTTGTGCTAAACCTGCTAACTAAGAATGCCAAAATCAACTAGTTATTTAGGTTAACTCACTTCTTTCAAAACCGACCTACCTCATCAGTCTGTGCATCTTTACAGAGAACAATATGAAATGGAGCTATATCCACAGTCTTCTTCTTTTTTACCACAATAGACTCTCATTTTCGAGCTCAGTTGCCCTATGTTTAGCCATCATTTGCACCCAGCTATTTATCCGCTGAGCCTCCATGATGGCAACAGCTGTTGTTTCACAGAGATTTGTAACAGAGCTGCAAAGCCTCTGATCTGCACACAATTCAAAGAGTGTGTATGTGTATGGGCACAGATGTAGATTTATTTGAAGGGAAACAAGGAAACTGATCCCCTTGATCTTAAGAGGAAAGTGCATTTCCCAAGTAGATTCTGTCAGATCCACAGTGTCTTTTAACCCAACCTGGCTCTCTGAAATATGCTGAAAGTGGACAACTGCTGGTCTGACCCGTTTGCCTCATCATTTGCATAAATAGCCTTTAAGTGCTTGTGGTTTCATACCTGCAGATAGGATTATCTCCTGCATGTGGACACGTAGCAGTCACATGCAGGAGGCCTCATTAAGTGGCATCGAACACAATGGGGTCTGTGGTGCATCTCAAACCATATGGGAGCAAATCACTGACATCGCCATAGCCATGGGGGCACTGGCATCATCTCACACCGATTTAAATATGCATGGGGACACGATACACACAAAGTCACACACAAGCTGAACATAGCGACATATACCCGAAGAAACACCAATACTATACAAATGCAGTTCCACACATGCTTGTGTACAAAAGTAGGCATGCACTGCAGATACACACTTTCACACCGATACACACTCACACAAGCACAGAATAAAGATCCCAAGCAACAACAGTCTTTGACCCATTAGACCCGATGTGTGTACAATGGTGAGCGTCTATACGAGTGTGTCCCGGGCTGTATTAAGAAGACGGTGAGGCATGTTCTCTGTGATTTGATTCTCTCTGATCCAGATTCTCCCCTCTAAGGCATTACCAACCCACAAGTTAGAGCTGTGAAATCCTGCCTCGCGTTGACTTCAAAGTGATCTTGGCTTGTAAGGACGCCCGTCTCACTGAAACAGCACTGATAAATATTACAGGAGGGGATGCAAATAAGACTTAATAATAGTATTTCTTTGACTCTCCACAACAAAAGTGGTGGAGTTTTACCCCAGTCTCATGATTAAGGAATTACCCCACAAAATGATCGCAATGAGTTAAAGTTGGTGGTAGAAGACGTCCCGATGAGCCCTCAGGAATATTTCCAAGGGAACACAAAGGAAATGACCCTATTCTTTTGAATTGCTGCTAATCTTTTTTATTTAATTATAGAATTTTTAATGGGCAACAGCCTGGTGAAGGAAGTATGGAGGCTCAGATCTCCCTGTAGAATGGCAATGGAGATCAATAAAATAATGTATTATATTCTATTGTTGGAGAAGTTAAAGAATCTGCTTGGTACACAATCACAGCAGCAGCCGGAATTAAGCTTGCTCAACTCCTTTCATTTTAGATTTCCTCACAAATACTGTAAAGCCTATAATTCACCTTTCATTTTAGATTCCTTCACAAACACTGTACAGCCTATAATTAGCTGAGATTAAGGTGTTGATTATTAAAAAGGATCACTCCTGGGCTCCAAAGCAAAATGAAGCTGATGATGAAAACCAGCAGGAAATTATTATCATTATGTGGGTGAATTTTTTTTTTTTTTTAAATTAGGCATTTTCATCTACTTATCTTGTGCCTCAGCAAAAACAGAATCAGTTAAGTGATCTTCCATAGCAACAATGACCCTGATTGACTACAGAGAGCAATAAATACATAATCACACCTCCTGTAGGTATTAAAAGAAAAATGAACCCTCAGATTTGCTTACACTGTTACATATCATCAATTTACTTTTTTGGTGTGTTCTGCAGTTTCCCTCGGTCTGCCTTGCCCACTTCAGTTTGTGATTTCCCACAAATGCCCAGAATGACTTTGTACAGCAGTCAGAGATCAGGCGTGAACTTTTTGCATTCATTCCAAGGTGAGAGTACGAGCATATAAATAGCTTGGAAATGTGTTCACTGAGCTGGGGGTAGGACAGATGAAGCTGGACAGTAACAATACAGTGGCTGCGTCCTTGTGCACAAAACACTTCTTGTGGATGCATTGCATTATGGTCTTGTTAGAGTATTGTTGGAGAAGAAGCCAGTGTATCTGCCTGTTATACAATGGATTTCTCCCTGCTGAACAGGGGTACAAACAGGTGAGTCAAGGACAGGGGGTCTGCAACGAGTCGCTTGCGAGCTACCGGTGGCTCGCCGCCTGTTTCTGAGTGGCTCATTGAAAGGTTTTAAAATTATGTGCAAGAAAAAGCAGTCAGTGTGAATGTAGTTTGGAACCCCCTTCACATTTCAATCCAAGTCAAATTCCCATTTCAACCTCCCCATCACCCCTCCTCCCAAACACACACATACACACACACACATACACACCACCACCAACCACAAAACTTTAAGAGCATGCACCAAGCAGGCCCTGAAAGTATCTGCCTTGTTTGGCTCCACATATCTTTGTGGAGCAGCTTTTTAAAATCTAAATTCAGAACAAGGCTGATAGATGAACATTTAAATGACAGGATAAAAGTGAACATAAGTAGAAAAAGCCTTCTCCAGTGAACACCTCTCTTGTGGACTCTGTGCGCGCATGTGGACTGCAAAATGATGATGAGCTTTAGATATGTGAAGTGAAATGATTTGTCATACTTTGTTGAATCAGCTAAGTCTTCCATGACTTTTG
>OMLB01034806.1:0-19429 GCA_900302555.1 Myripristis jacobus | reverse complement strand
CAAATTGTTGCATTTGTTAATGTTTCTATATAATGTTGGTGGTGATTGAATTTATTTTTTTATTTACTGTTACCTACTTACTTGGGCCCCTTTCCCAAATCACTTAGCAGGAGTTCGGCTCATGCTCGGCAGCAGGCAGCATTCACATGGACGCTGATCCACTGACAAGGTGGAAGGCAAATGAGAGCAGCTCTCCTCATGCTGTAAAACTTGCACGTCAACACCTCTGTGTCCCTGCCACATCTGTCTCTCTCTCACCGAGAGAGAGTCTTCTCAGCTGCAGGGGACGTTGTTACTGTAGCAGATCTCGCCTTGCTGCAGAGGATGTTGACAAACGTACATTTTTGCAGAAGAACTTGACACTGGAGGAACAGGCGGAAACTAAGCACACAAGTGAGGCCACTATAGGCTCAATTTATGTTGTGGAGAATATGGCTATACTGGAAGTATTGCATGTTTGTTTAAGGTAGTATCCAAATTTTATATATTGTTATTTTTTCTTATTTCTACTGAAAGCACTTTTATGTTTGGTTTAAATAGTAGCAAAATAAATAGTAGCACCTTTACTTTTGAAAGAATGTTCATTGATTTCATATATTGTTATCACATTTCACAATGTAAAAACAATATTTTGCAAATGAGATTAAACACAATGAGAACACTGGAAATGGTCATTTTTTTTCTTCCTAATGTACAAAACAAACCAAAACGACCCAAAAACCACAAAACCATCCCCTAACATCTATACATATATACATGTAAAATAAAAACTACAAAGAACGCTTCAATTGAAATTGATTGTAAAAATTGATAAAATTTGAAATTGATAAAAATAAAATGCCATCAGAGAAGAAATATAATGTAGACCATGTTGCTCGTCGTTTTGTTGCGACATCATATTTGGGCATTTTGGCAAAGTTGGAGCTTTCAGATCTTCTTTGTAATTCCGACTTGAAGTTCTCACATAACAGGTGTTCCTTTGCACTTTTGCATGTAGGAAGTCACATTTATCCTCACTACAAGTTCAGCGGAAAGCTCCGTTAATACCAAATGTGTTCAAAGTTCAAAGAGGTTTTGGTTCCACCTGTTGTTAACTCCTGACTGCTCCAGTGAGACTAAAGTGGTAAGCGAGCTGCCTCATTCAGGCGTACGTCTGTCTGAACAGCAGACGCTCCTTCTGGTTCTAGTTGCCATGTGAGGAACATCTTTCCTTGTTCTGTGGTGCAACTTTCAGCCAATCATTGACCTTCACTATACTTGGGCTCTGCCCTCTGAGCTGTCAATCACAGCCACTCACAGTAAAGCTGCAGAGAGATGATGAGCAGAATTTAAATATGCCTGGAGGAAAAAAGCAGGTCCTTTAGATTTAAAGACCCCATGAAATGGACTCTTACTTTCTTGATTTTATGGGTTTCCTGTTGAAACAGGGTGTGTGGGCGGGACATGGTGCAGGAAATGATCATTCACAAGTGCAAACCAACAGCATATCTGTTTGGGAGAGAAACACAACTTTTGGATTTGAGATGATGTTTTGTGACGGCTTTATTGTTTGAAATTTGAATTCACACCCACCAGTGCAGCATGATGTCACCATTTAAGATACTCTGTTTTAAGTGCATGTCAGGATGGAATTACCTATGCATAGAAACGTTCAAAGTTCACAAGAGTAGGTTTTCACATTTTTTTTCACCATGAGTGGGTGTAAGCTCGGGTAGTCAGCCTCGATGTCTAAACCACCAAAGCATGTTCTGTACACACTTGTGCAAGCCATGTTTGTGACAAACAAATACGATCACGACAATATTTACGGTCCTTAAATGCAGTGGCAATCATGCAAGAGCATGGCTTTGCTACAAAGACTATACTATATTTGTCTTTTATTATGCTGTGTACCCAGGGAATATTTATTGTAATTAACCATATGTGTTTGCTGGGGGGATTTATAAGAACCAAACACAGCAGAGGGGTTTTCTTTTTTGTGGTTACAGAACTAATGAGGTAACGTATTGGGACCCCATCCCAACCACAAAACAGGGAGTGTATACACAGCCTGCATGTGAGCGTGTGTCTATGCGTATTCACAAGGAAGACAATGTATTTGCACAAGCATTACGTGCATAAACATGTACACCCATTGTCTGGTAGACGGAGCAATAAACAAACAAGCATCAGCTCATAAACTCTGTGATGTTCTCTGTCTGTCTCTCTCTCGCCACGGCGGCGCTCACATCCAGGACGGCGCTGTCAGTTGCATATGATGTTTCATGCATGCATGTGTGTGTGCATGCACTCTAATATGATATCAAGTGTGTTTTAATACATGAGGAAACATTCATTGGTGATAAAACCAAAGCGGTGTCAGTGAACTCCTGAGCCATGTGCGGTTTTAGAGGAGTGTTTATGTATGTATGTCTTGTATGCACACACACTCAGCCAATGCTCGCTGCGTCTCCCTCTCATACATATTTGTCCTCATCTACATGTGTTAAAAAAGACAAACACACACTCGCACATATATTGTGTGCACGATTCCAAGGGGATTGGTCATGCAAAAAATGGCATCAACAATTAAGGCGTGTGTGTTTCGGGCCCCAGAGCAGCGCCACCTATGGACTCCTCTGGTGATGATCCTATCTGTAATGCAAATGAAGCCACACACTTTGGGGCTGCTGGTCCAGCTGTCAACTGGGGGGCTCAGGTTTTGAAAATGGGAACTGGGGTCACTCCAAGAGAGAGCAACGAGTAGGCATGTACACTCAAATATGCAAAATTTTGCTTATATCTCCACACATATCACCAGAGATGGGTAGCATTTCAGCTGCATGTATTTAATTACTTTTGAGTGTTTTGTCATTTCTATTTTACTGGAAAGAATATTGAAAAATGTAACAAAATGCTTTAAGAGCTTGTATTTGCATATTTGAGCTACTTAAAATAGGCTACATTATTTCATATGTCATTTTTATCCCCAGGTTTAAGCTGTAGAAAAAACCTGAGCACATTTGGCCCTGTCACAGTCTTTGGCTAAATGTCTAAAATGCGCTACAATCAATTTGTAGAGTAGAGTGTATATTTGTGTCTTCAATTACAAATTAGTTTACATTAGAAAATACATTTTCTCATACCAGTATTCTGTATTTTATTTTGATACATTTGGTTAGCAAGTAAAAGTAATCTGTAATAAAGATACTTTTTATTGTATTTGTGTCCATCACATCACCACCACTGAAACGTTTGGACTCACTGAGAAACTTTTACTCACTGTTGTAGCTCAAAATTGACTGACTGTTACAGATTACCACTATTTAAAATAACACTAATAAATGATGTTTTTAATTTGAATTGATATGCTTACTAAGCCCCAGTTTGAGCAGACATCACTCTGGCGAACCAGCAACAAACTGGGATGCCTCATCAGTCGGTAATCAGGCTAATTTGGTACTAGAGAAGCCACTCGCATTATGTTAAGTGCGAATGAAAACAAGTGTGCTGTTTGATTGATTGATTTTGGCCAGTTTTTGTGAATTAAAACATGGCCAAAAAGAGAGAGTTTTTTTCTAGAAAGTCATCAGTCACTTATTGTTTGAGAGATGAAGGCTGCCAAGAAACTGAAGAGCTCATACTGAATGTTCACCGCTCTTGAAAGGAGAGAGCAAACTGGACGAGCTCCTGGTCAGAACGCTTTCTTTTTGGCCGTTATTCTTTAAATAAAGGGTCACACTCATTGAGTCTTACTGTCTTATTTAGTTCAAATTTTGGCAACACAAAATGGTTTCGAATCCACAGCCTTTATCACTGCATACCAAATAATTTTTTAAATTTCAAGTGTAAAGATGTCCTCAGTATGCTGCACTTAATAAATGGCTGTGGCGTGTTGGTATATTGGAGTAATGTATGCTGAAAATAGAGTTGTGCCATCATAGTAAATACAAGGACTGAATTTAAAACATATGTATTTCAAACAGTAATAATCTTGGAGCATGATCAGCGTCTTGGTTATCACTCTGATTGATTTAAAACTACCGTGGTGAATTAATTATACATACAAAACAAAGGTTTCTCAGTGATTCCACATGTATGTGGGCACAACCTCTGTCTCACTCACACAAATACAAATATATTCATTAATCAAAACCATTTGTAGGACTTTTCCAATTCAGTTCATTAGACTTACACATGTAACAGAGTCTGATTAAAGTGCATCTCGACACACAGCGGGTGAGGAGATCAGAGGATTTAGAGGACAACGAGTCATGCAGACACTTTATTGATACGTGTGCAAGAAGCTGAGTCACTTTGTGTTTCCTTTAACCCACAGTCTTCTAGTTTCCAGGTGAGTTCTGACTTTTGGCTCATATCATATTAGTCCAAAGACTGTGTACCGGGGTCTTGCTTAAATGTAAATGTGCAGGTACTTTTGAAACTAGTTTTATTATAGTTGGAGAGTCATGACACATTCAAATCGAATGCCTTGGTTTGGTGCTCTCCGTTCAGAGTTTTGGTTGAAAATGTAATCATTAAGACCGGCATCCAAGCACAGTATTTCCATTTTTTTTTTCTTTTTAATTTTATTTCTGTTCAGGAAATTAGAAGAAGAAAAGGATGAGCACCAAAAGTATTTCCAGCAGTTTTTCTGATATGCAGTAGGAATATGCTAATTATCACAGGAAGAGGTCGTGAGTCTCAGGTGGATGTAGCTGTGACAAGAAAACATTGTGGCCGCTCTCAGGTGCCACTTCTAACTTTTTTTTTTTTTTTTTTTTATAAATTTTTGTTTCTGTTAACACCAACATGTTCACATATCAGCAAGCCTTAAACTACATTTCAAAAACATGTGAAGTGTTATAATGGATCGCAGCAGAACATAAGCCTAACCTTGACCAAGTGTGTTGCCCAGAACTCCAGTGGATTTCATAATAACACAGTGATAAAGCCAAGCAGGGCTACATGTTTATTCAAATTCAGCTACATACAACAGAATCAACAGAGATGTCAGTATATTGTTGAACGATAATTTACGGCTTATTGATTTTCTCCTGACCTCTTGTTGATTTTTAAATGACTTTCTGTTTTTTTTCTCAGTGTCAGCAGTTATACCTTGAACTTCATGTCAAGCCCCTTCAGGTTTCATGACTGTACTTTTGGAAAACTCTTCCCCAACTCAAGCTTTTGCCCACAGTATTAAACTGAAAAAAAAAAAAGCAAAACAAACTTGCAGTGCAGGGAAGTCTAAAGTTTAATCCTGGAGTTTGTCCCGGCTGGGTTGCAGTATGATTCCGGAAGCCGCAGGTTGACACAGCTGCAGCCCCGGGCCAACACGCCACTGTCTTCTCCATCATCTCTCATGTTTGTGTTGTAATGTTCCCGGGACAAAGGCGGCCCGGCCCAGGAGCTGTGAAGGATGTTACATTTTATATAATAACCAGCGGCCCGGGAACACAGTTGCAGGGAGGAGGTGGCTCTTGAAATTTGCAAATGAAGACGGTGTGCCCGCAGTTACCAGTAGGATTCATATTTCTATTGCACACACACACACACACACACACACACACACACACACACAAATATATACACTGCCTCCCCCTCAGAACAGAGATAGAAAGGAGAGGCAGAGCATGGCCTTATTCTCTATCACGATTCACCACCGGCGTGTGTGGGCTGTCTCCCTTTCACTCTATTCTTCTTCTCTCCTTATTGATCACTCTCTCTCTCTCTCTCTCTCTCTCTCTCTCTCTCTCTCCTATCTCTCTTTCTCAGTTCCCACTTCTCTCTTTTGTAATTTTTGCTCACATCCTCTGACTCCGCCGCTCTCTAACCTCTCTCACTCACCTCCATCTCTCCACCTATTATTCAATCCCCATGTTTTTCTTTCTTGCTCTCTTTTCTCCTTTCATCTCCATCTCTTAGGCATCACCTCCTTGACCCATCTTTCCCTTCATCAGTAGACTCTGTATTATCTGCAATTATGCAATCAGACAGCTGAGTATAGCTGGCAGGACTAACATTTTGAACTCCAAACAATGGGATACGTGCAGCTAAGGCGCTGGTTTATTTGTTTGTGCGTCTGCGGGTTTTCACCATTTGGCTCGGCGTCTTTAAGGAAGCACCATCACTTTTATATAAAAGCTCTCTGATCAGTAATCAGAAATGGCCAACATCAGTTCCACAGTGCTGAGAGACAACACTGAACTGCCCAAATTCATTTAAAGTGTCACATTATGGCCATTGGTGGGAAATTGACACACAGACAATGACAAAGACAAATTGAAACTTAAAGTTCAAAAGTTGGATATTCTCCATAACCTCAAACCTGCAGCATGGAACTTGTGTTTCCGCCTTTTCTGGAACAGAGAAGTAAACACAGTAGAACACACACTCTTACGACTTCTGGCTCCACCTTCCTCACATCTTACTGGGCAAAAAAAATACAGAAGGAAATAAAATCCCTGAGTCATGGAGAGGAAGAAGTTGTGATTTCAGCAAAACATGTTTTTTGGTTCTTATTAACCGGTAACAGGTTGGCTAGCAGCATCACCGATCAGACTTTTAAATATATCATTTTAGCATTTTAATAAATGTTAATATAGTTTCCTTGTATTTGTTTTAAATTTCAGATATTTTGCTAATTTCCTCTTTTATTTATTTTTATATTTGCCATCATCATTTTTTTTTTTGTCTTTTTATTTGTAATTTTCTTATCATCCAAGTCGTTGGGCCGCCCTCCCTCCAAAGGGACTCCCTATGGATCCCAGGTGAAGCAAATCTGTTCTTTACTCTTCCAATCACTGCAACAATCTGCCGTCCACCTCCTCGCTCCTCCTGTCATTAAGACAGAGCAGATAAGACAAACAAGATGGCGCTGGGCTTCCTGAGTCAATGTCAATTCACTAAAGCCCCTACAAAGTCCCCGCATTTCACATCGTCTGCCGCCAAAACTTCCCAACCAGCTTATATTGACGACATGTCTGGGTGACTGATGACTGACAGGGTATTATTAATTGGCCAAAGATGATAAATTATAAATTATTACACAAGGTCACAACCGTGTCATTTTTAAGGGAACACTGCTCCTCTGATGTGACTGTTTTTAGACGTGGCTTCCACATTTCTGCTTGACCTTTGCTCCCCATTACTGTGATTAAAAGTCTAAAAGCAAATTTTGACAAGGTATGGCAAGTGCCTATACCTTGCTCTCCCCTTTTTGACGCCTGTGGTTTGGAGCAAGAGAAAGGCTGGCCGCTCCCGCTGTCTGGGTGCTGATTTCTGTTCCTTAATCACACACAGAGAGAGAAAAAGAGAGCGAGTGAAAGAGACTGCAGTGGTGTATGCTCGCACGCCCAACAGCTGGTATTGCTAAGTATGGCTTAGTTTGCCTGGCAGCCTTAGATGCTACCCCAGTGACTAGAATAACAAGCCACTTTGCCACCGACACCTAACTGTGGAAAAGTGTGAAAGTAACACCCCTTCCAGCCTACAAGGGAAATTTTAGACTTTACCATGTATGTTGAGCAGCAATTTGAAAAGGGGAACCAACGCACAGCATTCTCAGCATGTGTGGAGACTGAAAAGAAATGGACAATTCTCACAGTTTTAGAGGCTAAACCTCTTTCAACAGTTGGGTTGTGGCAGATTCGACACCACACGACATCAAGAGAAGGGAGACAAAGCCCTGAGGTGGTTAACCAGTAGGTTTGTATCACCAGAGGCTGAATATCCTGATTTAGTAGAGGCTACAACACTAGGAAATTAGATTATGGACCCAGGAATATCCTACTGAGGCGGTGATGAAGGTGGTTTATTGTTGAAGAGGGTATGCAAATAAATGAACAGCCATGGTTTATCCATGTGCACTGAATTTCTTAATCCCCCCCCAACACATCATATCTTTCTACATGCAACATACCTGGCAAATAACTGCTGTTGGGTCTGAGCCAGGTGATTAGCATAAAGCTGAACTGCTGCGGTCCAGCCGTTATGGCCCGTTGTAAAATGGAGATCTGCGAGCTGCAGGTTGCAGCCTCTTGTGTGAGGATTTTGCCGTATGGTGGGGGACTCTGTAGAGCACCCTTGAGAAAGGTATTTAACCTTTAACTACTTCCCTTAATGTCACCCTGTCCCAGATAAGGGGCCACAGCAAAACGGAGGAGAAGGGGGGTTGAAATATAGTGGAGCAATGCTGCCCCCTCCTGGTGATAGGAGGACGAACCGCCTCAAGTGCTCTTTGGGTCTGGCAGTCTGCCTCTTGCATTTCATTTATTTTGAGTTGTTTCACTCAGCTAAACACCATACATCACCTGGCGTCAGCTTGTCAAGATATAAGAAAAACTATTTTCCCAGTGAAGATAATGCTCTTTGAAACTGTGTAATAGGTGTGGGCCAAAAACTTCAAGGCCCAAAATTTATGAAAGTTACTGTATTCACAGAGGACTATGCAAGGTCTAAAATGCAAATAAAAGCAAAGCAAGTCACAGGGGTTTCAGATGAATGATGTTTTATGATTCTGGTGATTGATGATTGTGGAAGGAAAGAAGTGGAGAGCATTGCATCGGCTGCAGTGTATACAGTATGATGTAAACGTGTGGCGTTGCAGGTATTACTGTGCCATGTCACCAGCATGCCACCAAATCATATGATAGTTTGAGAGTTGTTTGAATGATCCCTATTCAAACAAATCTTGGGACGTTAAAACAACACAAACCGCATGTTACATGAAACTCTGCCATTCAGTTCGCACTCTGATTGGTGGGTTTGTCATTGCAAATATGTGTGATGCAGTTGAGCTTTATGCAAACCCACAGAAATCGATTGTAAATTCTAGTGTAGATCCCAAGGTTTCCAAAGGCACCAAATACGCCCTGCTGATTCACAGTGGAATGTGTATAAAATGATGCACAAGACATCCATGTATTTTCTATTTGATGTAATACTGCAGACATAAAACAGTGGCATCTTGGGTTTGAATATTTCAGTCGATATCAAGTGTGACTGCTATACAACATGGAGAAAAGTTGCTCTCGAACTTCAGAAGTTGCTCAAGGGAATACTTTGGGGAAAATCGGAGTATTTAGCATAGTGTATGTGCTAATGTAAGTCAGTGATAACAAGTGAGAACACAGCTTTGCTCACATCAAAGTTATTATAGGCACCATGCATAGATGAGCCTTCAGTCACATCACGGTGAAATATCTCACAGTCACCAACTTACTTCACACCGAGGGTAACAAGCTCTACAAGCAAATAAAACCGGCACAGATAGAAGCACAGCCATGCAGGTCGTGTAGAGAAGGTTTGACTTGGGGCTTTGGCTATTGTAGTTTTCAGTGGCAACCCTGTAATATGACAGTGCTTTAGTTGTTACTGATTAGTGATTTTGAATTTTTGGTCCGTTTATTACAATTTACACACATTTTACATTGCACCAAACAATTTCGCAAGTCATGGGGTGATACAAAGGATTTCACAACGTATAAACAAAAAGTCCCTTGATTTTTAAATATAAATTTTGGGTTGAAACAGCCACCTTATAATGTTCTGCTTCTGTGGCTAAAGTCATCACCATTCATAAACCACAGACCTGATAATTAGCTGTGTAAAGCAAATGTTTCCCCGGGGATTATTTCCACATTAGTTTCAGTAAAACTAATGTGGACGACTTTATTACAGTGATGGAGTACTGGTGTGAAGAAAGTGTGAAGTCTCTGAAAGTTCATTTTCATATCATAGTGGAATGAATGGAAACCAGTGGCTGGATAAAAGGGAGGAAAAATGACAGAGTTTTGAAACACAACTGTTTGCTTTGGGAGAAGATTAGAGGAAATATGAAATTTATATATTTAGTAGATATTAGGATAAAGATGCAGAATCACTGTTCGTGAAACGGTGGAATCAATGCAAGCTGATGTCGGGAGTTCTTGGCGTAGCACCGTAGAGGTTTTATAGAGGACATAAACCAACTGTTTGTTCCAGAGCACAAACAACCTGACAGCCACAACAATGACTGGCCAAACTCTCTCAGCCCGTGGCTCTAAATTTTGCTCAGCTCAGGTACATTTGTTAAAGTTCACTTCCACACATCTCTGCCGTTCTCAGTGGCACTGACCCAAAATAGAAAGTGTTTCAACTCACTTGGCTGACGCTGCCTCTGGTCATCTTCAGCAAGCAGAGCTTAGTTCACCAGAGGCATAAATGTATGGCCAGCTGAGTCAGGCTGTAAATGTCATAATTCCTTCAAAAAAAAGAAGGAAGGTTTATATTTTGATGTGGAAACAGATGCTGAATGCATGAACTCTCCTCATGGAGTGTCCATGTCTGCTCAGTATGCTTAAGTGCAGAGTCAGCAAGATCCTGCATTCAAATCCAGTCTGGGAACTTTGTCACTTGTCTTTCCCATCGCTCTTTCCATTCACTCCTGTCTCTAATCACTAATAACACAGAAATGTCATGAAAACAACTTTCACCAACAGAAACTCAAGGAAATGGCTCAAAGTCAGTTCTCAGGTATGTGATAAAGACGTAGAGGAGGCATCTTCTCGAAAAGAGGCCACACAACCTCATGAGCCCACAACAAGAAGCAGTTCAGGAGGAAGATCTCAGCCCCGACACAACATTTTGTCACGGAAGAGCTCAACCAGAGAAGAGCACAGCAGATTGTCTAGGGATGAAGATTAGTTCTAATCAGAGTTGAGCAAAAACAATTTGAAAATCAATGAATCCAGATTAAAAACTAAGCAGAGCTCTGTAACAAGATTAAAAACTAATCCAGGTTTAGTAAACCCAGGTGCAGCAGTATCAACTTGAATTAAATAGTTAGAGTTAAATGCTTGTGAAAGCATGTAACCGCCAAGTTCACATTCAGTAAGATGTAGACCCCCATAAAGAGATTTTGCCAATCCTGATCCACACACACACACACACAATTTTCTGGTCCTTTTCTACTAATTCTCTTGTCATTTTTCTCTTGTCACTACTTTCTTTCCACTTCTGGCTTCTTCCTAATTTGCTCATCACCTTTTTTTGACATTTTTGAAAGAAATCAAGTGAATTTGTTCAGGTGTCAAAGGGTAAAAAGTTAAATCGCCTTAAGTTTAAAGATTTTTTCCGCATTTCTGCTTTACTTGACAGCAACAGTTGAGAAAGACAGGAAGGGCAGGGCATTACTGACATGAGGTTTAGAGCTGGCAGTCCTTGCGATGAGCCAACTACAGACTGATACTAACAAAGAAAGCTGTGGTGAGGAACAGGGAGAGGCTGTTGCACAAGGGGACTGTCCTGTTAATCAGCAACGTGTGAAGTTTGTGGCACGTACTTCAGAGCAGCACCATAACAAAGAAACCAGACCTTTGTTGTCCTCTCTCACCTTGTGCTGAATGCCAGCTGAACAGCGTTTTCCATCTGATGGCAGCTTTGGAGCCAAGAAACAAAACCAGATGTCTGCCAGATCTGGCTACGACCTTTCAGAAAAGATCTAGATCTACAATAAACTAAGAAGAATCTGCAAGATATTTTCCCGCTGTGTGTGCTGAACGTCTTGCCACTGATGGTTTTATTTTATTGCTAGTTTGTTGTAAGCCTGAAGCCTATAATTTGGCAAATGTGGATATTTTAAGTGTAGTGCTACTGCATATGCGTTGAGCCAGTTGCTATGGCTTTCATAGCTGGTATTGTAGGGTTTAAGCGTATAAATTGGCAGGTGCTGAAGTTATAAGTGCAGTGCTGAATTGGATAGCTCCTTCACAGTGCACAAGGCAGCAGTTTATCTGCAAATGTTGGTTGTGGGCGGTGCTGAAACTGCCAAAGAACACATTATGTAATTATGGGTATTAAAGGCTGTTTTCTTGGGTCATGGTTCTATCTGACTGGAGTGTAATGCTATATGGCCTTAATGTATACATGAGCGTTTATGCTGGCGTTCGTCATCTTCTCTGCAATATCAGTGGAGGGCAGAGTGCTGATTACAGCTCCTCTGCAGGAAATGTAATCGCATGTCAAGACTTTCTCCCCTTTTCTTCCTCTTCATTCCTCAGTTTGTTGGCTGACTTCAGCAAAAGACGCACAGGAAACAGATGCAACCTCCGTCAGCGGCATTTTGGTCTACAGCCATGAGCTTATCAAAGAAGTTAAAGTAATGATTTTCATACAATATTTCCATACAAATGAATCTCCATTTTCTACTCAGTGACTGATACATAATACAGCAGTGATTTAACATGTAGCTAGTTTATGTAAGCTTCAACATTTGCTGGTCTAAATGCCCGTGCTCATGCTGCGTTTCATTAGTTGCTTCATTTCCTCTCAGAGCTCAGTAAAACAAAATGACAAACGTCACATGGAGGACTCATCCAGCTGTTGAAAAATTCGCCTTCCTGTGGGCAGCAGCTAGGCCTGTCCCGTCACATCCTGCTCACCTCTCCAGGACAAAGTCAGCACATCAAGTAAAGTATGGATTCAGAGTTCAGACTGAGAATCATAAACTCTGTCTGAACCCTATTGAGCTCAGATTATGTAGGCTAATTATTCCAACAGGTATGAAGGGCCGGGCTCTGTGCTGAGGTGAACAGCAGGCAGGGCTATGTGCTCAGAGGAGAACAAGAAAAAGCTAGACTTGGAGGTCTTTCAGGGAATATGTATTTTATTGTCCATCATGTTTTGATTATTTTTTCTAGTTTTGCCTGAGCAGGAATTTTGTGCAAAAGGAAATAAAGGCAGGTCTCAAATATATGCATGTCCCAAATACAGGCTGAATGCGTTTTACAGTTAAAGCAAATAGAAGCCCAGGCTGATAACTGAAGTGATAACAGAACAAAAGCTTGCAAGTAAACAATGCAATCCATTGTCCATTTGCTACAAGTTTTGTCTTCTTTCGCTTTATTCCACTCCAAAAACTGGTCCAACTGAGGGCCGGATCCTTGGTTTACACCTTGGTTGCAAGAATCAGAATCGGTTTGAAAACCAGAGCTTCTTTTTGGTTGGAAAACACATGTAGGAGAGCAGAAAGGAAGTGGAACAACCTCTGCTGGTAATAAATGTAATTGCATCTTGAATCTTGAATTTAACTTGTACGAGTAAACTAAAAACTGAATTGTAGATCAGAGAGAATGAGATTCTGTATGAGTCAGTTGTAACAAATGACTGGTCGAAATGAATTTGGATACTTGGAATTATAACTAGTCAAAATCAACTTGTGAATTTGTAGGCTTTGCAATATAACACAGTGCAATGTAAAATGGGCTAAATGAAAGGTAATTTCTTGATTCCCTATTCCCCTGACATTAAAGTGAAATGGAGTTAAGAGCAGAGAGACAAGACCATGTAAGATCAATTATGTCCATCTTACCATATATTTTACTGAAAGTTCATAAAAGATTAGTGGCAAAAAGGGTGATGCAATGTTTTGTAATGAATTCATTACAACGGGGTTAAACTCCAGTGACCCCTCTGTCTGAATTCATTCCTGCAGTTTTATTGGTAGTGTTAAAGGTTACATAATTTACACACCAAAACACTCTAATAGTTTTGAAGCCGCTCCTGAATCTCAATGTCTCCACCAACTACAAAGCTGGAGCCTTGCTGTGAGATGGCTGATTAAAGATCTCAGATTCTCTCGGTGTTGCAGCGTGTGTGTGTGTGTGTGTGGGCACGTGTGCGTGGGTGTGTATGTGTGCACACGGACGTCTAGTTGATTGAAGACGCTTATTGCTTGTTTACTAGGGGCAGGGTCTATGATTGGAGGGCTAATAGTGAGTGCGCTCGCGTATCCTCCGCCCTGATGGAAAATAAGTGGTGGAGGAGGCGAAGTCAATGCCGTTTAAAGAGACATGATTGAACTTTGTGTGGGAATCAGGAAATATTTTAGCTGTTTCACCATGCACAGTGCAAGCAGAGCGTTTCTCCACATAGGCTGAGACTCTCAAAGATCCCAAGAGGGTTTTTTTTTTTTTAACCCTCTTCCGGTTTTAGAATAGCACACTTGTGAAATAGGTTGTCTCATTACAGACGAATCCCACAGACGACATCCCCGCATTTCAATACAGACAGAAAGTGGAGATGCACACGGGGCCACACATGTCAGAAATGCCATTGATGAAAGAATCGAATTAGCACTCTCACTTCCTGAAATCCAATTAAATCAAGATCTCAGCAGATTTCATCTTAACCCTGCCATCACAGGCAAGTATCAAGACGAAAAATCACACACTCTGCTGAAGTGTTCAGTTTAAAGCTTCAGTGTGTAACTTTTTTTACATTAAAATAACACTAAAATTGCTCCAACAGGAATTAATTTTTAAACCAAATTAAATCATGGTCTACATATTAAAACTGAGCTTCTTCTAAACCTGGATCAAATTTAATTCTGTTGTGCAAAAACTCTGATTTAAACTATGATCCGTTGATAAATAAAATTTTAAACTTTTTAGATTTACCATTCAAATGCCTGCATTTTTTAGATGGATTAGAGCAACATCATCCAGTTCCTCAAAGAAAGTAAAGCCCAATTAGCTGTAGGATGCTGATGAATTTCTCTTGAGATATCTGTCCAGAACACTGTCATCACATTTATTTTTTTTTTACGTGCCTCTAATTTTCTTACATTCCAGCTGAATCTGCCAAACAGCCTCTTTTTTCTACCGTCTGTTGTTCAATTCTAATCTTTTATAATGGGGCCATGCTGCTGCACTAATTCAGCCAAAAGGACAAATTTGAACTTCTCTGCCGATTCATGATCAGTAGGCTAGAGTTCATCATTTTTTTTCAGGCTAAAATGTTCATTTGATTACATTTTGGTTTGTAAGCAACCATTACTGTCTTGGTTTACCTCTATTTAATTTGGAGTTTAAACCACAAAACCTGGATTTATCAAACAAGGATTATTTTTTAAATGTGCAGCAGAGCTCATCTTAAATTTATATCTGGCTTTACTCATTTAAAACCTAGTTTTGAAATACAGATTAATACAGAACAGACAGATGTAATTTATGCACAAAGATGCTGTGTGCAAGTTGCTGACCGCAGCGCTCCTGTGAAACACCTGCAACGCCGCCGTGGCGTTAATTTGAAGCAGCGCTGTGTGATTGATTGCTTCAGCAAAGTTTCTGCTGCTGAATGAATGGGGCCGTATCAGTTTGGATTTAAACTCTGTCGTCCCGTAATGACCAGACAAGCAACTAACCTGAAGTGTAAAACATATGTAAAACCCAATTGTCATATTTCATTTTTTTGCTGTAGGTAGCAAACACCTTGCTATAAGAGAGAAAAACACCTGCAGTTCCAAATATAAAGGCGTATCAATGTGCCATTATCTCACAGTCACACTCCAGTTACAGAAACCCTTGAAGGCAAAGTTTTTCACCTTGTCTTGTTTTTTTTATTAATTCAATTTTATTATATCTCACACAGGACATGTCTATATGTCACATCTATATGTATGAGCAATTATAACTTCTAGGCAATAATGTCAAAATAGGACATAAATCCCATCCTGACAATGTTTCACCTTACCTCTCAGGGTTTTTGTATCCATTACATCACCAGACTATAAAAGAGAATATTGATTAGTATCAGTTTCAATACGCAGCATGAGTCATGGTGTCAGTAAGTCCTAATCTACTCAGTCATAAGACCCAAACTGTCAGAAATCTGCCAGAAATGAAAGGGCAGTGCAGCAAAAAACAAATCAAAACACTGGGAATCGAGATTGGCTGTATTTGTGTGTCCCTCCCCACCTCCTGTGGTGGCTTTACAGATGTCTCGGTGGCTTTACTTCAGCCTCAGGCTGCATGCCATTTCAAGGCAGACAGCTCATCAAGATGAGTGGCAACTGTCGGGGGCAAGAGCTTGACCAACAGAGGTGGAGGAGGGCGACACCAACAGCTTCCCTCCTGCCTCAGGGTGGAAACCTGAACGGTGTAGCTTTAACTCATTGGAGAAAACCTTGGAGAGTAAATCTGAACAGATGAGTCACTGTGTTGCTTACCTCGAGCATGTCATTTTTCATGAGTGGGTGTTTTTCCATATTGTTTTGTTTGCTTTTTGCAGTGAAAATAATCAAAATATGTGAGCTACTGAAATCAGTGCTTGTCAAAGTCTCTCAGTCCTCAACCTGAATATGAGAAATTTAGTCACAGCTGAAGACTTATGATCTAAGAAAAAAACATATGGTACCTTGTCATGTGCAGCCCCACCACAAAAGGTCCAGCATTTCAGCTAATTAACTTCATAACATAATCAGTGCTTTTATTGGATTAACTTGTCATTTCTCACCTCCCAAAATTTTGCAATCCGTCCACAATCGGTCATTACAGAGGGAATGTCTTTGAAATTGATGGAGTTGATGGAGCAGCAGATTGTCACTAAACACTGCTGTTACCACATTAGATAATCAGCAGCTGATCATGATAATCAACACTAATCATCACTGACTGACCTTCACGATGTTCTCAGACTGTATTCCATCTAGCCTCACTCGGTTAGCCTGTAGCACGTACAACAACATTGGGAAACACTAACAGGATGCTGAGATTCATTAAATAATGGAAATTTACAAAACCTCACTAAATAGCAACAAAGTGCAGTCCCCATCATGGCCAGTCATGTTATTATATAATAGCATGTCTTGCTATTTCAAGTACATGATGATAAAGTGACATGATCAGCAGATGCTTACAGTTTAGCAAAACTAGGTTTACAATGAGTGAATCCATATTTGAAATTAAGCAGAGCTCTGTTGTCCAATTAGAAACTACTGATTGTTTAGTAAATCTAAGTTCAACCATGACCTCCCCCAAAAATAAAAAATAAAAGAAAAATACAAGACTGCACAGTATAGAAAATAGACAGAAAAAGTCCTAAAGCCTCTTGAGTTTAGTTGTTTCTTGTTTTCTCCATCTCCGCTCTTGTCTCTCATTTTATGACACACATTATACCGGTGGTCGGGAACCTCTGGCTCACAAACCATTTCTGCTCTCTGTCAGAAGTCTTATTGCTTTCGGCAGAAACTGTTTCAAAAACACACACACACACACACACACACACCCTAAACACCCATGAAGATTACACTAATAGTCCACCGACATATGAAACGGCAATGGCTGTTTTCCACGTCATTTTTTCATCGTGAAGCATCAGGCTGTGAAACCTATTTTAACCCCTGCTCCAAAACTTTTTACAGTGATTTATTTTCCCCCGTGTGTCTGCTCTGTGTTCTGTTGACTCTCTTCAGCAGTGTGGTCCAGGTGATACCTAAGAATGATTTTCACTTTTTCATAGAGGCATGGCACTGGGTACATTTGAACAGTTTGTGGCCTTGAACATTCTCAGAAACTTTACTTGCACTGCTCGCACCTTGCTCTCTGCACCATAAGCGAATTCTGAATTTTGCATCATACCTCCTGAACCAAACCTTACACCACAGAACAGTGATAGCGATAGTGTCTAACCCTCATGATTTGATGGTCAAGGATTACATTGACGCCATATGCAACATCATAAACTGTTCAGGTGAATAGCTCGTGGTGAATTCAGTGATGTTGTGAGAAGGAAACCACAGTATCTGAGATTCTAGGCTACACATAAATAATAATATCAGTGTGTTGCAGGCATATTGAGAAGACTTTTAAAAGCCTAATCCCTTTGTTCACTAACCCTGACAATACAGCGACTGTAAGGAGTAGAACAATATTCAATAGGACAACAATATACCAGCTTAGTCCCCTGGCAGCCATCCTTGAATTAATATAAAAAATGAATAATAACTAGGGTTACCGATCTGTCTGTCTTACTGCTCGTCCAATGAGTTAACCGAGCGAGCTAACCTCAGACATTCTCCTCCAACATGAGGCCAGTTGCTGTGTCCTTCCTTGTCTATGAAACATTTATTTATCTGTTCGAGGTTTGCTGAGCACCGACGCTCCTCTCCAGCAGCACCCTGCTTCACCCTCACACACTTACACACTCTCACACCTGGGAGCCAGCCACAATGCCTTGCTCAAGGGCACAACCGCCACATATGACAGAATGGTGCTCTATTTGACAGAGAGCGCCATTCATTCACTCCCATCATCCAGGTTTTTTCCTGTTGATGAGACAATGAGTGAGCAAACGTTCACCCACAGGCCTGTTTTGTTTAACCTTTAGGCCAGCGCCCCCCTGTACATCATCCAGGTTGCTTACCGCCCCCCATTAAATATCATGTAGTTTGGTCATCTTTCCTTAATATTAATGTTGATTATTATCTTGTTTGTAGTTATAATTAGTATTCTTTTTAATAAAAAACATGGAAAGTAACATGGAAGGGCGCAAGGCAGTAATTTGGCCTAGGGCGGCAACACAGGCAGAACCGCCACTGACGTCGGGTTGTAATGAGGTGAGCTTGAGCCTCGGCGCACCAGAGGTACATTTCCACATCTTCAATAAACAGACATGAGACCACAACTTCATTCATGCATGTGTTATTGAAAAACATATGTGTCAGTAAAAAAGACAGAATAGCATCGCATGTTTCAGTTATTGAAATTCTCTCATTTATTTGGTGACCCGAAATAAATTCTCCTGCAAATCAAATCACACCTTGGCAGTTTTGAGTTTTGGGGCTGGTCTGGATGCTAGACGCTGTGGTGCTTTAACGGAAAAGTCCGACGGCGGATTCACTCTAAATTTGTAGCATGGCGATGAGATGAGCGTTGTCCTCGGGAGAAATAGATGCTTTAAAGAGGAGGAAGCTCCGACTTTCCTCCATGGTGATTAGAGAAGAGCAGGAGCGCCGGATTCACTTAAGAAGTGGGGGGCAAAAAGTGCCGTGTTGTGTGTTCAGCTCATTCACAGTGCCTCTATTCCGTGCACCTCATCCATGCCCCTATATTGCAACACTTATGGTATAAAAACATAAAAAGACGCTTTGCTCATTCCCGTTAACTCAGACACACATGCCCCAAATCCATCAGCAAGATTGAGGTGTCTTTAAAATTAATGCTTTGGACTTGTCGTTTCATGTATATCATGAATTAACGCGCAGTGAGGTCCGTGGCTGGGTGGGCAGGATCAGCCAGAGCTTAAATCACATTATACAACACGTAGATCCGACCGAGCAATCTGATTGGTCAATCAGAAGTTTAGCATGTGCTCAACTGAAAAATACCTCATCACTGAAAATATTACATGAAACATTTCACTGAAACCCGCATCAAAAGCCGCTGTCAGCTTTGTTAGTCTGCATAATGGACCGTTGTGTTGTCAATTTTGATTTATTTGGCGACCTAAGTTTGGATGAATGGCTGAACGAGGAAGACAAGACAGAACAGAAAAAGGAGAGATACGCGAGAGTGACGAGTGAAGAGCTGGATCAGCTGGAGAGGTCAGGAAATGAAGCCAGTACGGCCCGGTCAACGTCTTGGGCCGTCAAATGTCTACAAGCCTACCTGACAAACACCGGGCAAAC
>OMLB01034802.1:0-11515 GCA_900302555.1 Myripristis jacobus | reverse complement strand
ATTTTATAAAGTAGAAAATGCAGCCACTTAAATGACATTTTATTGCAGTTATTGACTTTTAGGAACCCTCACGTCTTGGTGGATGATGAGGATAGTACTCAAGAATAAGTACTAAATAAGATAATCTACATTTTTACCCAGGTTTACCATTTCTCAGTAACACTAGCAAATTTGCTGTGTCCACTATTTTCTCAAATAAACATGTCGGATGTTTTTGTCTAAAGTGATTTGTGTGCATGTATTTTGGTATACTTGGCCCCAGTGGGAACTAAATGCCAGATTCGTGGCAGTGTCTGTTCCATGCTCTGCCCTACAACCACTGTGGTCTTTTTTTATTGCTTTAGTGGTTTGAAGAATAGGTCTTGAAGTGACCAGAGACAGAGCACCTACCATCATAGCAGACAAAAGACCTTCTCTCTGTACAGGCGGCAGGAAACCATCCAGGAACGCTGTCGGTTCTCATCATGACGCAGGGCTGGTCACTAGGAGACCCGCTAGAACCCCAGTCTTGGTACTCTGGCATCGCTCCAGCTTCAATAAAGGGCTTCTCAGGCAGAGACCAGTGCCAGTTCAATGTATCTCCCCTCTCCAGGCCGATCCACGCGTTCTCAGTGAAACCAGAGAAGTGAGCGAAGTGCCCCAGGTCAGCGTCGTTCTCTATGGTGGCCAGGTCAGTGAACTCCTGCCTGCAGAAGGTCTGAGCTTCAGACCAACTCTTGGCTTGTTCGATGAAGTGAAATCGGTGTGAGGAGCATGATGCTGGGACGCTGCAGAGTCCTGGGGATTAGCAATAAATCAGCATATTCACATCCTGAGCTACACAGACATATATTACAAGGTTCATAAGAGACACAGAGGGTCAACATACCTGACTTAGTGTGAACTCACACCGTACCAACAAAACCAACGATCTGTAGCTCTGAATGCCAACTTACTCTGACGTTACGCATTATTTCCTAAAAGTAAAACCAGCATACCACTCTTTAAATGTGACAACACAGACAATAATACCAACCTGCAGCAATGAGCAAACACAAGGAGATCATGTCCATCCTCTTGAGATAAGTATGAACCACAAAAAAACAACTTTCCCCTGTTATTTATCCTGAATTTTGACTGCACTTTTCTACCGATATTGTCATCAGTGTCATGGCTTCAAACAGTAAAACATGTCTTTGCTATCTCAGCCTCTCTGGTGTATATCTTTGCAATATGGGTGTCATTTTCATGAACAAACATCAGCACCTAGTAACATTTCTCCTTATTTTCTGTATATGGCCTGTGTGACCTTTGCCCATGCAAAAGGGACCAAGGCAACAAAGCTTATGCAAATCATCCACTGAGATGTAAAAGCATGTCTAAATGACAGTATGCTGACATCAGAGCAACTGCATATTGAAAATTGGTGACACTGGCATGATATATAAGCTGACATTTACACAAGATGGGATTTGACTCGTCCCTCATAACATTAAAGGTAAATTCTACCCTTAGATACTCCTACACTGATATATAATCGATTTGGAACCTATGTGTACGTAGAGAGAATACAGAATTTTTTATCATTCATGAAGAAAGTAAGCGCACGCAAAAAAAGTTGTGTCATTATAGTTAATTTTGCATATTCTGTTCTATTGGGAAATTTGATAACGCTTCCTTCTCTTGAATTTCTTTATGCGTCATTCTTGAATATTGGTTGACACAGTTGGCATAGGAAAACAAAAAGTTCCTGTTCTCTAATTGTGACACCAAAGGCTGATGTTTGCCGTTTGTGTTTTGAGCAATTTGTGTTTTAAGCAACTGAAAAGATTTCCGCCCTGAAACGTCAAAAAAAACCAAACATCAAAACGGGTCTAGAAATGCCAAGTGCGTTGCCAGTAACTGTTTAAAAGTGTTTTGCTGATTAATTTTCTGTTGAAAGTACGTCCGTTGAAAACATATTACACAATTCATTCACAGCATACCATGGAAATTCGGGTGGATTAATATGGCAATTGCTGTGATACCATATGATGATGTGAAGATATTTTGATAAGGAACAGCAACTCACAGAGCACCAGCCTCTTTGGGAGTTTGGAAATCATCTACAGCGTTGGGAACATTACTTTTGAAACAGAATAGGTTACAGATCACAAGTTACCCTAGAAATATAACCTATTACATCTGATTACTTCATGATAACCCTTTGTGACAAATGGACAATAAAGCTGGAAAGTCCGAACTCAACACTGACTGTCATGTTGTTCAATAGGACTTGAATAAAGATCAGAATATTTTGATCTTTGAACAAATCAGAAGTGTGCAGATCACAGACAGCAAACCGCCTGGTCATGGTCGACCAGCTGCAGGCCTGGCAGACGAGCTGCTTAGGGCAACGTGCATTGATTTGATTGGCAGACGAGAGGCGGTGCAAATTCAATCGGACTCAGAGATAACCAAAAAAACAACGCTCACAATCTGAGCTCATGCTGCCAAATGAATGGAGCCCGACTAGACATACAAGGATACAAGGATACAAGGATACAAGGATATTTATTCGTCATTATACAATAGGTTGTATAGTGAAATTAAAATGTAGTTCCCTCTTGATTGGTTAATTCATTGATTGATTGTGTAGAAAATAGAAGAACATACAGAGAAACCTGCATGGCGAGAAGATGCAAAGCAACAGAATGAATGTTATATTCCATATATAAGCTTTTTACCAAAAACAATATATTTTGGTGTAACCCTTTTGTAATCCCCAACATTTTGATTAGGAACTCTTACTTCATTACATTACATTCAACTGCAAAGTATTATAATTACATTGATATTCTAATGTGTCTGGCCTCAGGATGTCAGCATGCAGTGTCCATGTCTGTTATCTCCACTCGGTCTGTAAAGGACCCAATTCTGATTTTTCATTCCATTTTTTCCCCTCAGATCTGACCTTTTTGTCTTTACTGTTCACGTTCATCTTTGTATGTGACCCCTATGTGACATCAGTGTGAGGAAGTCTGTACCATGGTAACAGTGGTGCGGTGGCAGGCTGTCAGCTGCTCAGGACGAGAGCTCTAAATGAAGCATCTTTCTGTGTATCTATAAAGTTTTTAACCTTCTGTCTCCGTGTCATCGTCACTGTGATCCTCCATGCTTCGGTTCGTCCACCGCTGCCGACGATCAGTGAATAAAGATGCTCTGACAGAGATGTGTGCATGCTCAGAGGGTAAATAAATAAATAAATACATACATGAATTCTGATGTGAGTGTTTGCACAGCATCAGGAGGAATCACAATCTGATTTAGGACCATGTGTGAAAGTGACCCAAATCAGAATTCAAACTTCCAGCTTCAATGTTGTTTTTTGCTGTTTACACTGACATAAAAAAAAACAAAACTCAGATCTGTGTCATATTTGAGGGAAAAAAAACATATCTTGGCCTCTTTCTACTCGCTGTCTGAGCGTAACATGTCTGTGACTGATGATCGTTTTCCGATATGGCAGTTTATGTTCCCTTTATCTTGTACAATAGTGAGAACAGGAAACCTCAGAGAGAGAGAAAAAAAAAACAGATATAAAGATGAGATACATGAATTCTGGTTTGTTGGTCACCGGTTAGGAAATAGTGAAGAGCGCCGTGCATGAAACAGCGAAAAGGAGCATGCCTTGAAGAAATGTTGTTCACGCAATATCCTGTACTACATCCGTGCCGCTGCAGCTTTCTTACCAAACAGGGTGTGAAACGGACATACAAATTTGGTAAACAGCAATTCAGTTCTTTGTGTGTGCTTGTGAGAGATAGATTATAAAGTAGCACAATCAAAGGCTAAAACATTTTTTTTATTGAGTTAATTTTCTCATTCACTTCTTTTAATTAAGATACAATATAGCTTAAGTCACTAAACACAATAATTTAAATCATATTAAAGGTGCATGGATGTGACATAGTGGTAACAGAATAAATAGAAAACATTTAGATAGCAGAATATAGCTCTGTTTATTATTAAATTTACAAGTACAATATGAAAAAACAGCAACAACTGCAGCTACTCAGCCCCAGTTGTAAACATTATAAATATGAATTTGTTATCAATAAGCCTGCCTAATTAAATACTGGGGAATCGCCACTCATAAGTATGGCAACCACAGCCATGTCATCCTAAATAAATGTAACAATGTACATAAAACAAACAAACAAACAAAAAACCATTAAGAAAAGAGGAAAAAAATAAAAAATAGAAATTTTCATGTAGCCTACATAACTGTACAGCCAAGCCAAACAGCAGTAACAACTCCTTTTTTTTTTCTCGAGTTTTATATTAAAAAGATTTCATGTCAAAATGATATGAACTCCACCAATAAGGCAGGAAACAAACTTTGAGATCAACTTTTTTCTTTTTTTTCCTTTTTTTTTCAGAAATAATTTTTCTTCAACAGATGAGAGCAGTTCCTCTGTCTTTTTCTCCCCCAAAGACCTGGACCAAACATAAACATGCAAAGATTTCTTTTTTTTTTAAATATCAGCTCTTTGAAATATCAACATTTTTGCAACTCCTAAGATCTAGATTAGCCTGGATTTGCAAAACCTTATAAATAAACACTGTCATATTCAATCTGATGCCAAATGAGTTCACACACAATGATCAAGCCAATCCTGCACTGATAAAATGTTAGAAAGATTTTGCATCATGGACATTGGCCAGTGTCTGCAGCCATACTCCACGATGTTGCACAGCTGACATTTATTGTTTTGCATCAACCACACCTCACAATCTCTTGTGGAACTGCATTAAACTTGTGTTAAAATGATAGCATGGCTAACTAATTATGACTCGTCTTGTTTTCTTCTTTTTCCTCACACATGACGACTGTCTTTCTCGCCTTGCGCTTTGCGCATTTTTCAAGCAGCGGTTAATTTCCTGACACAAGAGGAAGACAGATCATACGGAGATGAAAAAGCCCCGTACTGCAGCTTTAAGCTACAAGCAAATCAAGGTGTTTTCTAGCATTTTATGGAATTAAACTATTGTGAAAGCTCAATCAGACCAACTGTGGGTGTCCCTTCATGTGCAATGAGCACTATTCTGACGGATCAATGCTTGCCAGGGTCTTGAGTTCAGACCCGCTTTCGTCTTTGCTCTGCGTGGTGTCACTGCCACCCTTGTCTGTCTGCCTGCCGCCGAACGGCCTCACCAGTTTGGTCGACAGCGTGTGCAGGATGGAGCTCTCATCGGGGGTGGAGCCACTGCGGCTGGGGCGGTTACTACGGAAAGTGGAGGTGGTCCGGCTCTCCGAGTAGGTGTTCTCAAAGAGCCTGCCCATGAAGCTGAGGCCGGCCTGGCGGATGTGGGAACTGCCGGCGAACACATAGAGTATGGGGTTGACGGCGCTGCTGAAGTAGGCGAAGGCCGTGACATTGGGACGGCCCGCCGTAGCAGCCTTGATCAGTGTGTCACTGCCCTGTAACAGACCTATCACCTAGAGGGGGGAGGGAGGGAGACAACAATGTTCATGATGTTGTACAGACTACCAAGGAAACAGGACAAACATACTGAGACATACAGAGAGCAAATCACCTCCATGATGTTGATGACGTGATACGGCAGCCAGAAGACCGCAAAGGTGCAGATGATGAGGAGGATCAGGCGGGTGCCTTGTCCTTTGCGCTGGAACATGGCGCTGCGCAGACGGCAGATGACAGAGATGTAGCACATGATGATGAGGGCAAAGGGCAGCAGGCAGCCCATGATGGTCTCAAACATGTACTGGAACACCCGGTGGCCGACACTGTCCCAGTGGTACTGGGTACAAAAAGTCAGAGCGATGTGTGGAAACAGTCTTAGATTGCTACCAGAGAAGTTGGGGGAAAAGAGTAGAAATAATTAGGCTCAGATACTGCATGTCTCTATAGATACAGGTACAGATACAGACATGCATATAGAGTATACAGGTGTATAAAGAAAGGTAAAGATACATAAAGGTACAGCGTATGCAGTGGACACTTGAAAACAACTGTGAAATTTGTGACTGACCCTCTGATTGCTCAGTAGCACCAAATTATATCAAATGAAAACATGCACCAACTCGAATTAATGACACATTTATTTAGCCTGGATAACAGCATCATCCCAACTCTGTGGCACATTCAAGAAGCTGAATCAACTATTTCACTATCGTGCAAATACATCATTGGCAATGTTGGGGAAAGTTAGTTTTAAAGATATTATGTCTGCCAACCAGGTCAAACCTCTGGCAGGGGGTCATGTGACTGCCCATGACTATCGGTCCATCTGTCTGTCAGCAGGATAACTCAAAAAAGACAGAGCCTCGGTGGGCAGGTTGGTCATGGGCAAATAGTTTGAGAATAAACACAAACAGCCTGCATGTAACATCACAAAGCCTGGTGGAGGGGTTGGCCATGGGTCAAGGTGGCACTGACCACCTTGGGGGGGGGGGCCTCCAGCCATGTGCTAGGGAATGGCCCCTCAGTGATTCAGATTGCCGCGTCAGAAAAAAACCTGCGGTCAAAGAAGAACTCGGTGCCATTTGCTCAAAACGACAAACCCATCACCATCATGGTTTTCTTTCTTTTATTTTTTTTCTTTCCTTTTTTTCTGTAAAATAGTTTGTACCAATCTATAACAAAATTATATGCTTATTCTACATATACAATAAATAAGTTATAAAAACTATCCAATTAAATGAATAGCTTCTTATTTTCTTTGCTATTTTTGTTATATACAGATGCAGTGATGATTGCTGGGTGATATGTATGGTGCTGTCGAATGTGAAATCTCTATTGTCTCTATTGTCTCTTGTCTAGGACACTGTTTCTCAAATGGGGTTGCACGTACCCCTGGGGGTACGTGGAGGAACTCCAGGGGGTGCGTGAGATTTTTAAAAAATATATTTCAAGAAATAGCATCCATGCAAGGTTCCCTAAAAATCATGATTTAGGCTAATAAATATTCATTAAAATATTAATGGAAATTCATAAACAGAATTTTATATTCAGTATTCACTTTCATCATCCTGAAAAACAAAGCCAAATTAACTTCTCCTAAAACAAACACAGCTTTTTTCCCCTTAATTCCAAATTGTGTATTTCAAATATGCATACATAAATTACACACTGTGTAAATAACAGCTTCTGAGTTGCTTGAAGGCTTGATTTTATATTTTGACAGAGCAAGGCTAACGACTCTCATAGACTTCAAGTCTTTATGCTAAGCTAAGATGAAAGGAAATGAAATGTTACCCACTAGAACTGAACCACTGGACGTACAGAGGCGAAAATGGTATCGAACATCTTGTCTCAGTCTGAGTACATTGGAAAAGGGGTATTTTTAAGTATTCCTTTAACCAGTAGCCCCAAAATCTGTTTTTTTATGAGGACTGGGATTTTGTCCCCATGTGGCAGGTTGGTGCTCTAATGTCCCTGTGTGAACAAACCAAAACAAACAAAAAAATGTCCCCACAGTGTAGGGAAAACACACACAGACATTTTGACCCACCTGCGGTAGAAGGGCATGGGCAGTGACAGGACGAATGCCATCATCCAGATGCCCAACAGAAGAAACAGCAGGGCCCTCTTTGTGCGCATTCTCTGGGACAGGAAGGGCCGTGAGACTGCCAGCCAGCGGTCCACGCTCATCAGACAGATGAGGTAGATGGACACGTACATGTTGACGCTGGACAGGTAATGCACCAGCTTGCATGCTGCCGAGCCAAACTCCCAACCCCGGCGTCCAGCCAGGTAACGCAGGAAGAGCGGGGCGCTGAGCAGGACAAAAGCGTCGGCCACAGCCAAGTTGAGCACCAGCAGACAGGTCACCGAGCGCTTCTTCACCCGGCAGAGCACGGACCACACCACAAACAGGTTCCCGGGGAAGCCGAGCACAAACGCCAGAGTCAGGATGGCGATGCCAATCTGGGCTGAGACGCCAAGGGATGGAAGGACGGTGATAGAGGAGGCATTGGGGGAGATGGACTGCTGGGAGTTGGTGAGATTTGGTGCCATCGCTGAAGAAGCTGAAGTGGAATTTAACAGCCATGGAACTGACATGACCTTTAGACAGGGAGGAAACAGGATATATTGTAAGGCTGTTTCAGTTGGAGGATGTAAGTGTGTGACATTGCTGCCAAGTGTTGCATCAAATACTGACCCTGCTGAAGTTATTAACCAAGACTCTGAGTTCCCAAAAGATTCAGAGAGACTGCCTATGTGGATCAATTATCTGGAGACAAAGAGAATTTGTCCATATGGATGAACAGGATGTCACATTATGGTTTTGCCTCAATCAGTGCCAATTAGATGACTTTTATTGCTTATGTTAGTGTAGTGCAAATAAGCATCAGACTGAACAGGTGTGGTCCATTTTACGTCTGTCTCAGCTTGTGAGTTTTTTTCATTTTGGCTTAGATGTTTTCACAAGCCCCTATGTTTCTTTATTTGCATTTTGTGTTTCTTCCTCCGCTTTTTAATTTTCATTTTGTGTCTCCAAATACACAATCCTTCACTCAGAAACATCTCAGCAAACAGTGACATGCTGCAGTGGCCAAACCCCCCCAAACCCTCTTAACAGATTAACACTTCATGGTATTAATTTGGCCAGTGAGTGGTACTGTTGCACCATCTGAGTTTACGCTCAACATTATAAATTGGGAAATGAAAAAGCCATGGGATCATTATGAACAATTTATTAACACAAACGGCAGCGTGTAAGAGGCACGCCTGTTTAGTTTCTACCCTCACTATGACATGAAGAATTAGCAGTTTTCACTTTACTCCCAAACCGAACACATTTCATAAGTGGTTATGCAGTCTTTGTGTCAAAACATTAAGAATTATACTTCTCAACTTCATTTTACCTGACTTACTTTTTCAAAATTTACATAAATTGTGCTGAGATTTGAGTTAGAGGTAGGTCATAAAAATGAAAACCTTTTTAGACATTGATTGATATAATAAAATAATACCAAATGATATGGAAATTGCAAGAAAAGCATAACTGCTTTTTTAAGATTAGAATATACTTTTCAACTTTTTGTCAGCTGAATGATCATTGCCATTATCACGACGAATTATTATTTCATTATCTCAGAATCGCATACTGACCTTGAGTTGCTGATCTCCTTTATAGTTAATAGTAAATCCGCTCCACAAGTACACCTATTCCCATCTATCATACAGCTTATTGGATGATCTGTCAATCCTGTCTGTTAACGCCTTGTGTGTCAGTGCGTCTGCTCGTCCTCTTGCTTTAACCAGGAGAATGAAGGAAACAAAATGTGTCAACAAGCATGTGAGGGGAAACCCAGTGACCACAGTGACATGCTACAGATGTGAAACCAATTTGAGCTCATCATGTTGCAACACGACTGTGGTTTCTATTTACAAAGGCTTCACACCACTTTGGACGCTTTGTTTAAACAGTAGGTGACACTGGAATCCAAATACATTAACAGTGCCGTCCCCATTTAAGCCAGGCTGATGGAAAAATGGTGACATGGTAGCTGCTGTTCTTTGTGGGGAAAAAGTGTAGAAGAAGGATAGAGGATCCAGGTTTAAAAAAAAAAAAAAAAAAAAAAAAGATTTATGGCACTGAAAGAAAAAGGCATTCTCATTTGTTAGTGGCACATAAAATCTGACACACACACAGCTGAGATTGAATCGATGGAATGGTCTATAATTGTTTCTTGTTCAAATACAATTTTATTTCTAAACAAATGCCGTTACAGCCTCTAGTTACCTCTTATTACTAAAATTACAGGAGATTTTGTCAGGTGAAAATGCTGGGTGGCTGGTGCCTTTGGAAAACCACTGGCCACAGTGGCTGGTGAGCCACAAAGTTAATGTCAAGCTCAAGAGTCCAAAACTGTTTTTCCTTTATTGCATTATTACACAGTTGCATATTTATACAACTAGAAGATAAACACACAACTAAAGACCTAAAACTGGTTCTTATTGCATTTTAATCTTGTTGAAATTCAGTACCTCATAAAGGAGAATGATGGACTAGTTAGCAGAATGGATGGGCGGAAGTTGTTATGAAAGGAGTGATGACAAGGAACGAGAAGGAGTGGTTCCGGGCCCTGCCTGCAGGCTGAACAAACAAGGGGGCAGTTTTTTCAGACAACTGGCAGGGTCATGTTTGAGCATTATCTCATGCCCATTTTGTGATTTGCGTGTCTTCCTTTGCACCAGGACATTTTTTTTTTGGCACAAGTACAGCATTATAATTTTCCTCTTGCAAAACGGAGTGTCTCACTACCAGGAACAGAATGTATTGAAGTGCCACATTGCGCAGTCAACTTGAGATCCAATGAGTCACATTGTCAGCAGTGGGTGCTTTACTTCATTGTGTAATTTCCCTTTAATTTTTCATTCTTTTTTTCACCTTTTTTCGCCAAAATGTATATTTTTTTTAAGCCAATGCTTTGAGGTTGCACTTGTATGCGCATTTCAAAACTTTCAGTGGAATTTTTTTTTTTTTTTTGTGTGTGTGTTGGGTCATTTGAAAATATCAAGTGAGCATTTTGACTTGGAGTCCCAAACAAACATAAATAAAGAAGAGACTGAAAAATTCATGTGCCTCAGTTGAATCTTTGTTCAAAAATGGATAAAATCACTCACGCTTACTTAGGTATAAACATATTCAGTGTTCAGTTCAGGTTGATTTGCTTGCATATTGGGAAAAAAAATGACAAAAACATAACATGCGAACAAATCTAGTTTTAAAAAAATACATATCTAATATAAAGAAACATGTCCTAAGCTTTGACCAGCACAATCCAGGATGAAACCCTGCTGTCAAAATTAAACTGAAATACATAAAGCCCAGTTTGTGATGCTTCAGGCTGTGAGGTCTTCCAGGATCAGTGTAATTACCAGTGACATCATCACCTTATTTACATTTTTAAGGGATATATGATTGCCTCCACTTGTCACACTCAAAGTTCAGTTGTGCAGCAGGGGAGTCGGGGCAGGGAGCAGTTCCTCTTCTTACATTGCCTTGTAAACCAAACATGTTGCCTGCTTGTTTAAAAATTTCAAAGTTATATGCAAAGTCACTGGAGGGAGGAGGGATTCAAAGCACATGGATTTAGCTCTCCAGAACCACGGCGACAGCATCAGACCTGCTGCCTTTCCTGTCTTTTATTTGCCATTCTTCACAGGTTTGACACTGGAGCTTGTGTTGGTCACAGAGTCTGCGTCTCTCTCCTTTAGCATGACCGCATCTGCGTCTTTGTCGCGGCTGTTGTGGCTGTTCTGTCGGCTGTTCTGCCGGCTCTTCCTGGTCCCCGAGTCCAGCGCCGTGCCCTCGAACAAGCGGGCCATAAACGCGAGGCCTTCTCGACGGATGTAGGACTTCCCGGCGAACACGTAGAGCACCGGGTTGGCAGAGCTGCTGATGAAAGCCAGGGAGGAGGCGACAGGACGCCAGGTTTGCCAAATGTAATCCAGCCTGGTGGGTGGGGGGGATTGCAAGAGAGAAACATTAAAAAAAAAAAAAAAAAAAAAAAAAAAAA
>OMLB01034801.1:6547-17824 GCA_900302555.1 Myripristis jacobus | reverse complement strand
CCTCATGTGTGCCAGTTTGGTTGTAGCGCTTGATGGTTTTTGCGACTCCACTTGGGGACACATTTAAAGTTTTTGCAATTTTCCGGACTGACTGACCTTCATTTCTTAAAGTAATGATGGCCACTCGTTTTTCTTTAGTTAGCTGATTGGTTCTTGCCATACTATGAATTTTAACAGTTGTCCAATAGGGCTGTCGGCTGTGTAGGAACCTGACTTCTGCACAACACAACTGATGGTCCCAACCCCATTGATAAAGCAAGAAATTCCACTAATTAACCCTGATAAGGCACACCTGTGAAGTGAAAACCATTTCAGGTGACTACCTCTTGAAGCTCATCGAGAGAATGCCAAGAGTGTGCAAAGCAGTAATCAGAGCAAAGGGTGGCTATTTTGAAGAAACTAGAATATAAAACATGTTTTCAGTTATTTCACCATTTTTTTGTTAAGTACATAACTCCACATGTGTTCATTCATAGTTTTGATGCCTTCAGTGAGAATCGACAATGTAAATAGTCATGAAAATAAAGAAGACGCATTGAATGAGAAGGTGTGTCCAAACTTTTGGCCTGTACTGTATATATATAATATAATTTTTGTGTCTGTTTTATGATATTCAGTAACACTGATAATTCATATAGCTATACAATTACTACATGAACAGCCTTTTGTTGCAAATTAAAATGTTTAAACCTTGATAGGACTTCAGATGCACAGTCACATAATTCTGGGTATTGTTGCACCTGGGTTATCTGTGGATGTCTCCACCTGTGATGTATTACATAACATCTGGTTGTAAATTCTGTTGTTGGGTACGGCAAAATGATTTTACTTTGGATGGCAGTGCTGGCATAATCTGCCTGTTCTGCTCTCTTTCATAATACTGACTTCTGGTTTGCCGTCTGCCATCCCCTGATTCCATCTGAATGCAGCATAAGCTGTCACACACAACTTGAGGAATTCCCTTTTATTTATCTGAATAGATCATACTTGACTGGGGAAACTTTTAAAATCTTGAAGGATAATTAGTTCATTCTAAAAGTTTGTTGGTAAATTATCTACACTGTTTGAAAAAGTTAGTCTTACTCGGATGACATTATTGACAGCACAAAATTAGTGTAGTTTTTGTCCCACTGGGTGCTATGGGGCCAATATGTCACTTTGTCAGCCGGTCAGTCAGCAGTTCAGCCCAGAGGATCATATCTCCAAATCTATTTAGTCAATGACATCTTTACCTGGAAATTTTGTGACAGCGTTCATGTTGGCTAGATGATGAAAACTTGCAGTTTTGGTGACCCCATGACACCCTCTCTAGCACCACCAGCAGGCCCAGTGGGACATCTGAGAAATAATGGGCTTGTAGGTAGTTAGTAACCTCACTGTGTGACAGTATTTCATATGCCTTCGTGTGCTGAGTACTGCTGAGTGTGCAGTGTGTCTGTACACTGTCTTTGTGTAGTCTGTGGATAAACAAAAGAGGTCAGCCCGTAGTTTTTAGAAGCCATCGGAGAGAGCCCTTGTGATTTGAAGAAAACTAAACATGATGCACACAGCAGGAGACAGGAAAAACTCTGAGTCTAGAAAGAGTTGCCAGACTGACACGAATCACTGTCTGTAGCCTTGGAGAAGACCACTATACAAACAATTACATTTGATAACCCAGTGGAGAGGCAAAGCCTATATGTGAGTAACTCTAGCCTGGTTTCCAGACTCCATCATGCTGTAATTCAATAGGGTCTGACCATGTGTCTATCAGGGATGATTTACCAAAGTCAGTGCATGTCCCACCTTGGGCCATGACCATAAGTCAGCGTTAAACCAATCATAGTAGGTTAACTGATTGCATTATTAGGCATCGCTGTAGCAACAATATCTTGTAGACCGGCTAATAGTTTTGTCTTTTTTGATGCCTCAACATTTTTCAGGAACAGAAAAAAATGCCAAATTTAGCTTGCTGTCGGTAACATCACAGCTCTTCATGGTCCATGCTTGCTTACTTCTCACCAAGGTCCATGAAGGTGTTGACTGGTCAAATCCACCCCAAGGAATGAGAGCAATTCCAGACCTCGTCACAGAAATTATCACAGAATTAAAAAATGTGGGCGTGGTGATTCATGAGGGCTGGATCCAGGCTAAGTCAAAACGTCATTATGAAATAGCTTACATTGAGCACAGACTGTGAAGGGGGCGTTTATTTGAAAACCTATTCATTTTCTCCATCCAGAACGCCTACGGAACTACGTCATCATTTGTTACGTCACTTACGAAGTTTATTCCTCTCTCAGCATCTAGTTGGCTGGTAAATTAGTTTAAGTTCCTGCCTGATCCTCACTCCATAAATCATGTCATAACCCCCTGTCTCTCTGCTGGAAAACCACTGGACTACTCTCCTCTGAAGAGCACATTGCTTACAGGACAAACTAATCATAACAGAACAGCTTTACCATGCATAAGGAGGCAAATTCTCACCTTTTACAAACTTAGGAGTGAGCCATATGGGTAGGGTTTGCCACAGACTGCAATACATTTAGCACTGGAATGACAAGACAATCGCTTCAAAGTAGTTAAATGTCATTTCTTATGCTCATCTGTGTTTGACAGCTGACTGCACATGAGAAAAATCAAAGCTCTTAGCGCAAGTTCCAGCAGGAAGACAAGCCCTTTAACTGTCTCATTTCTTTGCACACCTGGTCTCCGGCTCAGTTATATTCTTCCAGTGAACAATTGGATGTCTGACTGCAGTGAATTAATTCAGGCCTGACCACTTCACATCCCTCTCACTCCTTAGGTCTGCACTAACAACATGGGAAGCAAGGTTATCATAAAAAACACCCCCCCCCTTAAAAAAAACAAAAAAACAATTACATTGAAAATAAGCTTGCAAGCACAAGTCAATCTCTTTCTTTTCCCCTCCCTCCATTCCTTTTATACTAGTCCTTTTATGTGCTCTTGCACTGATTCAGTACCCTCTTTTCTCCTCTCTCATCCTTCCCTCCTCTCTCCTCACTTTCTCTCTTTCATTCCTCCCCCTGCACCCCTTTTCTTCTCCTCCCCTCCCTCTCTCTCATCCCTCTATCCTCTCTCCTTTCTCTCTCCTCTCTACTTCCGTGCCTGTCCTCCTTTGTCCTCCTTCATCCAGTCTTTCCTTCCTTTCCCTCTCCTTCAGTCTCACCACCTCCTTTCAGTGTTTTTCTCCTTCCTCTCATACCCTCCTATTCTCCTTCCTTCCCCCTTTCTTTCCCCTTTTCCTCCCTTTTTCTATCGCTCTCTTTCTCCTCTGTCCATCCCTGGTGTTTGCCCCCCCCCACCTGTCTTTTTCTCTGTGATGGAAAAAAAGGGAGTTTGGAAAGAAAGAGAAATCAGATGAGTAGGAGGAGGAGGAGGAGGTGAAGGGAGGGGTGGGACCCTATAAGAACAGCAGCCTTCAGTCTCCTCGTAGCCAGAGAACCACGACCAGGCAGAAAGGAGGAAACGTATACGCCAGCACCCTGAACGAGCACCTGAGGGACCCCAGCCACCCGCAAACCTCACCTGAACACAGGTAAGACCCTGAGGGGAGAAAAAGAAGAAAAAAGAACCAGGTTGACCTCTGACCCACAGGATCTTTTGCCTTTTTCCATTTTCATTCAATAACTGATGTTTTACAAAGGCAATCATTTTAGATTTTCATAGATAGATAAAAGTCTTTAATACACAGTTGGACCTTGGACTTCCTGACTATTGCTTGCAATATAAGTGATCAGGGAAGCAATGCTCTGTTTAGCACAGTGAGGTCAAACAGAAGTGAGAGCGATTTTCGATCACCCATGATCATTCTACAGCTTTCCCTAGAAACTGCTCTATCAATTCTGGTCATTCTAGCGTCGCAGGAATATTCGCTCCACCTATTGTCTATGACCTTTAACTCTTGACCTCCTTACTATTGGCTGCTTGTAAAAGCTTATTCTACCATTGATATCAGTGGAATTCTGTCTGGGTAAGTCAGACAAATGACTCGAATATGTGTGAATAATGGACGAGACATTTCCCACTGCAGGGTAGGAAATATCTTAGGTCACGGTGGTTATCAGGCCATTGATTTTGCGTTTTATGCGATTGATGCATCGCCCCCTGGAAGCAGCAACACCACGTTAATGTTCTATAACTAACTCACCAAGGTTAAAGCTACATGTCTGAGGGGGTTAAAAGCATAAGGCAGCAAGGGTGGACACACACCAGAGAGCATGTGGAGGAGAGGTTGCATCTGAGGTCTACACGGGTGGTTTGTTTTGTCAGTCCATTGTTATTTAATCAGGAGAGAAAGGTCATAAATCGTCAGTGGTCACTGTTAAGTCCTGATTTACTGCTGCACTCCAGTGGGTTTTTTGAATGAAACCGAAGCTTCTACAGAAACATGTTTGTGCTTATGATTTATCTCAAGATGTAACAAAAAAGTAATTTAGGCGAGTGCATGTTAATCAGGGTTAGCTTTTCCTCTCATTTCTTCATAGCATTATTTTTAGTTTTCATCTAGCTTGGTGACAGCTATTTGCCTAAAGGTAACTGAGTCAATGTATTGACGTGGTTTGTTTTTAAAGGGAACACCCTGCCAGCTTATTTCCTGGGACAGAATGACTGAATGTGAAAGGAAATTTGATGTGAAATTGTAATTTACTGACTGTATGAAATGTTAGCTAATATTTCAGTTTCTATTTTTTTGATATGGAGTTTCTTGCCGTTTTACAAATTTCAGATATTTCGGTTGTCTTCCCTTCTCTCCTTCAGCTACACTTCAGCTACACTAAATCCAGTGAGTCGATGACTGAAATACATTTAACTAATGAATGAATAGATAAATTCAAGAATCAGAGCTTTAGAGAGAGCAACTGGTTTTTATGAACTGATTCATTTTGTTGTTGAAATCTAGATTTCATGCTTGCTTATCACTCTGTCTGCCCTGAGTATAGAAATCACCAGACAGAATACAAAATCAAAATTTGGCTTGTGAACACAGGCAAAATGGCGATCTTGACTTTACATACATGACTGAACAAACAGGGACTGTAATGACATAGAACTGATGAAAAAACTCCTGGAGAGGATTCTCAGACAAACTGAGCATCAACCACCCAAATCTGGGCAAGATCACATAGAAAATAGCTGCATGATAGATTCAGGAATCATTACCCATGAAATATATTACGGACAGCTACCTTATAATCTTTTAAATCTCTAAGTCTTTTAAAATGCGCTTTTATGGAATTGCTCTCATGTATAGATGCTGATTCTCTCTACTCTCTCTCTCTCCACACTGCTTATGTCTCTACCCACCAATATATAACTTTCTTTAAACTTAAATTTTAACGTTAAATGTCATTTTTTACAGTTAAAACAATTCACAATTTGTTTTTATTTAGACTGACAGGCTTTTCATTTGACCTTTACCAAACTCCAGAAACACTGACTTAAAAAAAAAAAAAAAAATTAAAAATGATCTTTTATAATTAGACACTCTCAGCAGTGACTGCTGATGACAGGTTTGACATTCTGGCTATTCACTTCATCAAATAAGCAGCAGAACATTCTCTTATATCTCGAGGAGGAGGACTCTGCTGCTATAGATCACCAGATAGGGCTCAAGCAGGATCGATGTGATTCTAAAGTGATTCAGAAGCAATTAGAAGCTGCCTTGTTGTATCTTGAGGCGAAAAAAAAATTCAAAGTGTTCCCTGTCTGGCACGACTCAGATACGGGTTAGCTGTGAAATTAGCCTTTGATTGGCTGTCTCTTCTATTCTAGCATTACTGCATTACATGACTGCAGAGAAACAAGAGAAGCGCTGCTTCAATGGACGAGGCGCTGCTGAAATGGAAAACTGTAACCAGAGTAAAGACACAAAGTTAGGCACTGAAAAAGTAAATTAGATGTCAGATGAAACTTAAGCAACTGGGTAATTTTATATGAGAATGTCATATGAAATTGTGCATTAATGGAATTGCGAAAGGTATGGCCATTTTTGATATGTCATCAGACAGATATCAAAGCTGTGAGAAGAAGGAGAAAAGACAGAATTAAATGAAAGCGGTATGCCTCAAGACACCTGAGACATGGATTATCTGTGTATGTGTGTGTATGTGTGTGTATGTGTGTGTGTGTGTGTGTGTGTTTGTGTGTGTGTGTGGGTGCATGGGAGGGTGGGGGATTGTTGCTGATGTGCCTTTTGGCATTTCTGATTCCATTTTCGTTGTTTGGCCCTGTAAAAGTGACAACACTAACATGGTCAGCCCTCCATCCCGCTGCAATGAATTATCTGTTAATGTTCCAGCTGCTGGGAAAAGAGTCCGCAAATTAAAGAGAGCTGCAACACGACTGTGGTATGCGGCAGAAACCACATTTGCATAATCAGCAAAAAATGACCACTTCCTGACAAATTTTATCAGGTTGCTCTCTTGTTTGAAGCATATTTGGACCCAAAGCACTAAAAATTAGGACTATTTTCTTTACATTGTGATGCAGCCCCCTTTTCCACCATCCACTCTGGCTCTGTTTTATGGTTAAGCAATCAATTTTAATCTGTTCTTTCCTCTGCTTAGTACACGATCACTGATTTCTGTTGGCTTCTTAACATCATTAGCTTCACGAATAAGCCTCCTTGACCTTAAAAGATAGCTCTCCTTCATGGGCTGGATGGGGGAAAATAGAGGGAGGCCGAGCAGTGCAGATCAGAGGTCAGAAGTCATAGTCCTGCAGTGTACAGCTGTGGTGGCTATAATGAAGTGGCAAGATTATCAGAGTTAATCTCAGTGGACAATGTTCCCAACACAGCAGAATCCGTGTTTATCCTATTGTGCTTGGAAGATTTCAAGGATCCTCCTCCTCATCTCTTTGCCGCCATCAGTACCCTCTTCTCTGCCTTCTCATCAAGAGAGAAGTGGTAACCTGCTCAACCCCTTTGGGTTACAGTGGGCTGACTTTATCTTTTTTTTTTATTACTTGCACACTGACAAGGCACAAGAGGACTTGTTTGGCCATGAAAACATATCCGTACATATTTTTTAAGATCAGGATGGTGTGCGTGTGTGCTTTTTTAACAGGTAGTCTAATCATGTGGGACAATGCTTTTTGTATGCATTTAGTTTAGTTAATACATACGTGTGAAAATTTAAAACAGACAGTAGTAAAATACAATGATAAAAATCACTGAGGAGAAACATAGCAAATTAAGGGCAGGCCAGATTGGAAAACAGCAAAATACAGACATTAAAAGTTAATTCACAAAAAGTAACACAAAGATGCATATGAAATAAATCTGATATGAATCTAATGGGAATTCATTCGAAATCTGTGTAAGCGCGGAGCTGCATACTTCTCCCCTGTTCAAGGACCAATCGCCGTCAAGGGAAATTGATTTAGCGTAGCGTGTCTGGCTGTAATGACTTTCCTAGCATGTAATCTGCCTGGTTTCACACACACACACACACGCACACACACTACAATGTACAATACACACATAAATTCACTTAAATTCCACACTAAAGAATATAGTAACAATGTAAGGTGTGAATTTAGGTCCACGTATTTGGACACAATATTCATAATTTTGCCCTTGTGCACCACCACAGTGGATTTGAAATGGAGTAATCAAGACGTGACTGAAGTGCAAACTTTCAGCTTTAATCAAAAGGGTTGAACAAAAATATGTCATTAACTGTTTAGAATTACAGCCAGTTTTATACATCGTCACCCCATTTTCAGAGACTCAGAAGTCACTGGACACTGGACTGAAAAGCAGTTTCTTGACCAGGTGTGGCCTTTTCCCTCGTTACTCCATGACAAATTAAGAAAATAAAAGGTCTGGAGTTCATTCCAAGTGTTTGCATTTTCATTTGGTATCTGTTTATAAGAACCCTCAACATGCGATCCAAAGAGGTGTCCATGCAGGTGAAGGAGGCCATCATTAGGCTAAAAAAAAAAAATCTATCAGACAGATAGCAACAAGTTTAGGAGTAGCCAGATCAATGGCTTAGTGTACCCTGAAAAAAGAAGGAATATACAGGTAAGCTCAACAACACCAAAAGGCCTGGAAGACCACAGAAGACATCTAAAGTGGATGACCGAAAAATTCTTTCCCTGGTGAAGAAAAACCTGTTCACAACGTCTAGGGGACACTCTGGAGGAGGTAGGCGTATCATTGTCCAAATCTACAATCAAGAGATGTTTGAGAGAAAATAAATACAGAGGGTATACAGCAAGGTGCAAATGAACTGGTGTTGCTCATGACCAGGAGGGCTTGATTAGACTTTGCAAAAAAAAACATCTAAAAAAGCCTGACCAATTCTGGAACAAGGTTCTTTGGACAGATGAATTGAAGATTAACTTGTACCAGAATGATGGGAAGAGAAAAGTGTGGAGAATTTGGTGATGTTGAACATGACTTCCAAACTTCAGGCAGTCATAGACTGCAAAGGATTTTCCTCCAAATATTCAATATAATCCTTATAATTATAGTTATGCATGTTATGTATAGTTTGTCCAATGACTTTTGAGCCTCTTAAAATGGGATGACAATGTATAAAACGGTTAATGCCATATTTTTTGTTCAACCCGTTAGATCAAAGCTGAAAATCTGCTATTTCAAATCCACTGTGGTGGTGTGCAAGGGCAAAATTATAAATATTGTCTAAAAACATATGGACCTAACTGTACATAAGGCAAAAGTTGGATGTTGTAAAAACAGGGACACTTTAAGGTTTTCCCATTTTTTTCTTGGACTGTTAAATGAAAATGGACATTGCTGTTACTGAATCACAGTAGTAAAACCATGAGATCAGAACAAGTGGACATCACTGATTTGACCTCATAGAGTGGGGTGGAGCAAGCTTTACAGCGGGAGCTCAGCCTCTAAAGCAAAAAGCATAAATCTGATGTTCAGGACATAAAATTAATACTGCACTGCACACTTGCTTTCTGGTGCATCACAAATTCAAGACAAAAAATGTGTTCAGTGTTGTGTGAAGCCTCAGTCATGTGGGAGGAACCTCTTCATAAAAAAGTCTCGCTGACAAGAAGTTTGATTTGATAGAAATAATGTCCCACTTATCAAAACTTTATCAAACCTGCTTTGCAAAAAAACTGAAAGAATCTGGCGTTCGGCAGACTGTACACAAATGAATGTGCTATGCCTCCGGTGAATATGCAACACGAGCACAGTACACACATAAGACGTAGACATACATGTACACACACCCCATAGACACAGACACACACACACACACACACACTGCCATAGGGGCTAATTATTTATTTAATTAATTAATTAACTGTCAGAGAGAGGCGTAACCTATTGATGGATACACATTTACATTTTTTTTTTACTCTGTTTGCCATTTGCCCTTGGTGTGTGGTTAGATGATGAACTCGATGATGAACTGTTTGACCTTTTCATTGCGGCTTGGTTCACCAGCTTAAAACCAACATGTGCAGAATATTAACCTCAATTATATCATTCTCTAATTAATAGCATAGTCATGATGGAGCCTATCCCAACCCTGATTAGGAATAAGTTGGTATAGAGAATACATCGATGAAAGGGTGGATGGATAGTCATTATGGGTATAAAAAAGAAAAAAGAGATTATTGTGGTGAATATTGTTTCTTTCTATGTGTTAACTTTAAAAATGGTTATTATTTGATTTGGTGAAAAATGATGATTTGATGGACTAACTGAAAGGAGGGGCTCCATCCACATCAGAAGGAGGAAGTACTGCCTCACTTTATTTTTCTGTGGGCGAACAAATATGCAGACAAGTCCAGTCCCACAGAGTTTATCTGTGTGTGCGGCATTTACTGTTGGCGTAGATGATGTTATGACAATCATGGAATAATCAAGATAACCATACTAAATATTTTCTGCATCATTCATAAACCTGAATTGCCCTCAGTGGTAACAATATTAGTATTGGAGCAGCATCAGTGGTATAACTTGTGTCAGCAGCAGCAGTTTAGCTGTGTTAGTAGTACATAGCATTTGCAGTGATGCTAGCAGGAGCAGCGGCAGCAGTTATTGTTGAACTGTTGTATATGACTGAGCAAAAACACTAGAAATATATGTGACAGAGAGAGAGAGAGAAAGACAGATAGAGAGACAAAGGGCAAGACTGAGTGAAGCTGGGAAAGACCAACAAAGAGGTAAAGGGGATGTTAGAGAGAGAGAGTTAGATCAATTCATAGATAATGACAGACAGGATTAATGTATAGATTTGATATCTTTCAGCCTCATTTGTAAAATAGATTTACCGTCCAGCGTCAGTCAATACAGAGTTGCACCAAATCAATGATCGCTCGGCCATTTTTACCGCGTGGAGTAGAAGTCAGTCAACTACCAGTATTAAAACAAAGAACACAAAGTAGCTTGAGTGGGCCTGGACAAGGTGCCAATCAAAGTGAGTTTTCTGACAGAGAAAGTGTTAGTCTGTTATCTGCCTCCAGGCAGAAGATGAAGTAACATTTAATTAACTGTCAAACTGACTTGTCAACTGACAACAAGCCTGACACTCTAAATTCTCTCTAATCATTCAATATTTGATCATTTTTCTTTAATATGCTGGTTTTCTCTCATTTTAGGGTTGGAAGGTACTGTTCTTCTATTAAAGTTATTAAATTTTTGCAGTTCATTAAGTTATTGTGTAGCTTATTACCAGGTAAGGCTGGGCCCATTGCTGGTAAGAAAAAGCTTATAATTAACTTAAAGGAGTTTAAAAACACAGTATGAGCTCAATCTGCGCTAATGATAATGTTAAATTAATTGATGAATTCAGTCTATTTGATATTTTAGACAGGAAAAAAGAGGCAATAGAGAAAAAAGGAAAATTATTAATTATTAAATTATTAAATTATTCAAAAATGAAGTAGAAGTCCATTAAAAATAAATATTACCTAGTTATAAGAGTTAAGGTGCCACTTAAAATGGCAAAATTTCACTCTGTCTGTCACTGACTCCCATTCATATCTGTGTGAAAGGCAAGAAAACATGGTCTTTGCGGTTGTGATGCAATTTCGTAGTGTCTCATCGCAAAAAACTTGAACTCTGATCCGTGAATTTGTGCTATCCACCTCATGTCAGCCAATGGCTACTAGCTAATAAGCATAACAATAACTCTTTTGATACTGCCCGCCCTCTTATCGATTCTGTATATCTTGTTTCACCTCAAAGTGCATAAATCTTTTTGCAATACAACATGCAGATGCGACCAGGCCTTTATGAAGAGACTATTATCAATTCTTCCTCTGATCCCCCCCCCC
>OMLB01034800.1:0-12866 GCA_900302555.1 Myripristis jacobus | reverse complement strand
TCCGTCATGCCTAGTTACCACTGTGCAGGCTGGTGGTGGTGGTGTAATGGTGTGGGGGATGTTTTCTTGGCACACTTTAGGCCCCTTAGTACCAATTGGGCATCGTTTAATTGCCACAGCCTACCTGAGCATTGTTTCTGACCATGTCCATCCCTTTATGACCACCATGTACCCATCCTCTGATGGCTACTCCCAGCAGGATAATGCACCATGTCACAAAGCTCAAATCATTTCAAATTGGTTTCTTGAACATGACAATGAGTTCACTGTACTAAAATGGCCCCCACAGTCACCAGATCTCAACCCAATAGAACATCTTTGGGATGTGGTGGAACGGGAGCTTCATGCCCTGGATGTGCATCCCACAAATCTCCATCAACTGCAAGATGCTATCCTATCAATATGGGCCAACATTTCTAAAGAATGCTTCCAGCACCTTGTTGAATCAATGCCATGAAGAATTAAGGCAGTTCTGAAGGCGAAAGGGGGTCAAACACGGTATGAGTATGGTGTTCCTAATAATCCTTTAGGTCAGTGTATATACCTCCGCTGTTTTTATCAAAATTGCCATGACATTTCCTTGATGTGCTCATTTGCAATTTACAAGTGATTGGCGTTCATCAACATGCAAATGCATTCTCATGGCCCCCATTAATTATATTACCATAATTTCCCCACCAACAGTGTATTTGTAAATTTCCTTTGCATGTCCAATAAAGTTAGGCTCCTAAAAAGTTTGATAAAATCCCATTTTTAACACGTTAACATAGGTACAAAGGAAACACGAACATGTCCCACCATTTTTCTCAAGTGTATATCTGTGTCTTCCAGGCTGAGGAACATCCGCTACACCTTCAACACCATCCTGGTCGTGCTCATCTGGCGCATCTTCATCGCACGGTCCCAGATGGCCCGAAACATCTGGTACTTTGTGGTCAAGCTCTGCTTCAAGTTCCTTTCCTACTTCAGAGCCTCCTCCACCATGAGATACTGAGTCAGAGACATGAGGGCGGCTTTGGCAGAGGCATAAAAAAATGAAAGGACTCTAAGGTTGTGGATGATTCAGTGCTTGAATTAACAGCCCTTAATAACGGTCTACTTTGCTACCTATCTCTGGTCCTTACCCCGACACTCAAGGCTTACATGGAAGCATTAAAACAGTGTGAACATCGTGAACACAGACTAGCACTTGGGCTGGTGTGGACTTCAGGCTTGTCGAGCAATCCAGTTGTTGCATATCTTGGATCTCTAAGCATTTCATGAAACAGCATAGCACATGGACGTTATCCCAAACCTAACAGCCCTTGGCCTGAAGCCCCAGCCTTGCACCGCAGACAAGCAGCACTTGGACTATTTGGTTCCTGGCTAGCACTCAAGAAGCAAAGCCATTCTCTCCCACAGATCCCCCAAGTTCTGCAGCACCCCTCATCCACTCCACTCACCTGTCTACCTGCCTGGCTGTCTGCCTGCAACAAAAGGCTATGCACTGGAAGATGCACTGCTGCAAAAACTCTGAGCTGGTTTTGGGTCAGTCCAGGCTCTGTGATACTGTTACTGTAGGTCAGTCTTCTAAAACGCTGCAACTCCAGATTTTTATGTTTTCCTTTTCTTTGTTTTCCCCTGAATTTCAGGTTTGTTTGCTGAATCTTCTTGACACCCATGGGAACCCTTTTTTTTTAAAAAAAAAAAAAACGAGTGGCTGACGACGACACCATAGTATTGGCGTCATCAGCCAGAAAGTGTAATTTTCCCAGCGTCTGGTCAGGAATTTTCATCTGACAGCAGCATTTCGATAGTCAAAGCATTAAGGCGTGAGAGAAGCGGTTCTGTGCAGATAGTTGGAAGCAGCTATACCTCTTAATCTAAACATCAAAGGTGTGTTCAAGGACAGGTTGGACTAAGGAGCACTGTTTAAACACTGTTTTGTCCCCGCCCACAAGACCATTCCCTTAGCCAAAGCCATTTCAACAAAGATTTCGAGGGTGGGTTCCACACAGCCGCACAGAGAGTTGACATTTCAGGGGTTTGGAAGCAAGCTTATTGAAGCATCTTTCTGCTTTACTGATCCTGCCCTCACCAGGGTTTTCTGTCTGCTTTGGTGAATCGTTTACATTTTTTCCCGTTTTAGTCTGGGCAGCGACAGATGCCCAACAGCAATGCACTTCTGTACATTTGAAGCAGACTGCAGCGGCTGGCTTCCTAATTATATGACCAAGCACAAGGTAGATTCTAATGTGATGGCTTTTTTATCCAGTGCCTAAAAAAATTATTCTTGCATCAGCAGATCTTGCAATTCAAGCTTCTATGGCTTTTTTTCTCTCTTGTATGAAAGCCATTTTCTGACCGTCACCTTACAACTGTTTTTGCCAAAATACCTCTTAGTTAACGTGTAGTTAAGACAGAAGATACTGTCAGTCTAGGGAGAGACGCATTTAGATAGAAATAGTTGCGGTGCACTGGATTTAGCTTGCCTTGCAAGGAGAGTTTTCACTCCTTTTTCTTCAATATGTTCAACAAGCTAAACGAAATACACCGACTGTTGGTTTATATCTTGAATGAGTTGCCGAAGAATGGATATACTATATTGATGTCATTCATATTGCGTTTTGTTTTTAGCAAACTGCTTTTCAAGTAGCTCTAACCGTAGCTCACCATTTTTCTGAGAGGTTTGTTCCTTTACCATAGTTGTCGTCATCTGTGTGTTAATTTTCATCGGTGTCGTAGTTCATCTTTTTTCTTGCTGTGTGCACAGGTTTGTCATTGTCGTCTCGTGCTTATGCTGTCGATGAACCTCCAGTTACTTACCTGTGCCATTCTGATGCCTTCACCACGTAGAATAATTGCCTCGTGAGACAATAATTCTAGTGTAATAACCGACATAGCAACATAAGCTGAAAGTGCATTTTCTCGCATCATGTTTCTTTCTGGGGTGTGTGTAGGAGTTGACCAGCAATGCCATATTACAGATTCTGTCTTTAATGAACTCAGAGGTGGTCTTGCATACCTGGGCTTTACCTGGGTAGTTGTGCACTTTGTCACATTTGTCTTCTCTGTTTCTTACCTCTGTCATTTCTCATGTTGTACATAGCCATGTGTGAAGGAGGTAGGGTGTGACTGAGGACTTATCCTTGGCTGTACTTGGATTTTGGAGTGTATTAGGCCATAGCAACCTGAACACCTACATCATGTTGTGGATGTGTTAGTATGGTTAAGGAACTGTGTTTTGGTCTCGGCACTCTTACAGCATGAGCCATTTTGAATCGGGTCGTATGATTTAAGACAAGAAAAGAAAAAAAAAAAAAACACCCTTTGGAAAGACGTGTGAATTGTGCCTGAACTTTGTCAATATTGTAACAATGTGAAAAGAGAGCAATCAGATCTATGTTTTCTAATCATTTTGTGTACAACTCTATTTAGGTAGACTACATTATATTACAAAAACAAAAGATGTATTTTTATGCTAATGATATTGCGTGGCTATTTATTTACTGAAGAAACGCTTGAGGACATAGATATTACTGAACCAAATTCAGCTGCTGTAAATAATTCTCTTTAACATTAAAAAAGGATGTAAACATAACTGCAATATAGTCAGAACTGAATTTAACTGTCAAGTTGCTCGTCAGTTGACTCTATATGTACATGTACCTTTATTTTCCTCTCTGAATGTAATAGAATAACACAACCTGGCTTCTTTGCACAGCTGAAAGCTTCCTGATTGCTGAATCAAGATTTAAACAGAATACTGTAGTTGCCTGTATTTTCAATATTGATCAGCAAGTTTTGTCCCTTTTTTATTTTTGTTGGTTGGGCGGACTGTGTGCTGAAAGGGATCCTTGCTTTAACTCGTTGCTGTTTAACCGTGTTTCTATGTGATGATTTGAGTGACTTGATCAGTTTCGTGGTCATGGTGGAGGTTAATGATTCCTTGTATAGTTTTGCAAAAGAAAAACAATGGAGCAATGGTGAATTCAGGTTTTTTTTTCTTTCTTCTTTTTCTTTTTTCCCAAGCTTGTCATTGTGATCGAGAAATGGGGTCTTTCTCCATGTTCTCAGTTTTGTTTCGATGTCAGGGATTCAGACTACTGGATCATACCAATGGTTTGCTAATCAAACAGGGCATTGCACACTAACATCAGTTGTAACTCCAGTTTTGGACCAAATCCTAATTTGAGTTCCGCAGGCCACACTGGGCCGTTATTGGAATAATTCAATCAGGAGAATGTGTTTATTTTAAGAAGTCATGGATTATGGCGTGGAACTTCAATTTGGATTTGGGACTTACATTTTGTTTTTCCTCTTCCCCGAGGCTTTTGTCAGCCTACACACGATTAATAAGCTGTTATTATGGTTATTCAACAGTTGTTGTCTGGTTTGACTGTCTGGTTTGCCTGCTATAACATAATGATTTTTTATGTGTGTGTTTATGCACTGTTGTTTCCATGAAGTAGACATGTTACCAATTTGCTGTTTACTACCATGACCTACTGATTGTCTCTGATTTGATGGCCTGTCTGTTAATTAGCTCCCTCAGAGTAGAAGTGCTGATCCGAGTGTCGCCTCTCTGGGCTTTTTGTTTCCCAAAAGCATCAGAGCTCAAAGATTACCAGGAAATGGGACACACATACCTTTTTCCCAGCAGCCATTTTGACATGAAATTAGCAGGGTATTTGCAGGCGTCACTAATGACATTATTGTTCGAGTCCTTTAACCTAAATGAAAGAGACCTGCAATTAATGTCAGTAACACCTGGTTATACCCTGCTATTTCATGTCAAAATGGCTGCTGGGAAAAAGGTCTGTCGTGAGGAATACTGACCAGCAGGATGTGGACCCGTCAAGTTGTGATCACGTTCAAATGGCTGTTTCCATAAATCTGTATGGTTTATTCTGGATGTGTAGTACCTTGGCGACATCACTCATACTTTTGGGGAGCATGATTAATAAACAGTCCGCTGTCTGTCTTCAGTTTCCAGATGGAGGGAAAGCAGCTCTCGCCACAGTCATTGTCAGTGTAAAAACTCCAAAAACAACAAATCAATGGGTGCCTTTTGTTTGTAAACCAAAAAGAAGGAATAAACAATGTCAAACCCTCGTCGGACTCTGAGCCCTGCTTCTCATGGTAGCGTGTTAGTCATTTCCTCTGTCTGTCTGTGTGTGTGTGTGTGTGTGTGTGCAGCGAAGGGAGGGGCTTCATGATTGACAGGGAGACAAATTAACCTTTGGTCGGTGGATCCTGTCTGTCCGGCTGACCTGTTTCCTGTGGTGCAGAACTGATCCGCCCGCCGCTTCACCTCTCTGTCTCAGGGAGCCAGATTAAAGTGAAGGCTATTGAACAGCTCCATTAAGATTTAATGCTGCCATTCATGATTATGGCCCACTCTGTGAATGGAGGGATTGGGCTGCCCTGTTTTTGTTTTTTTTTCAATATGACGTGATTTTCACCAGAAAACACTGACAGGGCGATGTTTCTGTTGATGCTCATAGAGGCCCTCAAGAATTATTACAGTCCTGTCAGCTTCATTTTTGACCTTCTTTGTGTTTGGATTTGTTCTGTCTAATAGGTGACTACATTGAGGCTTCGGCACTAAATTGTAAATGTTGGTGTTTCATAAAAGCCCCGAGTAGGAAGTCATGATGTGTTCTGTCACTTCTGGTTTCTAGGCAGAATCCCGTGTGGCTGCTGGGAGCATCATGACTGGGATCTGTTGGCCTCATTTGACCCCTTTTGCTAAGCAACCCGACCCTGGAGGTTGTGTCTGGGTATTGTTCATTAGAGACAGGTCTTGCTTTACAAGCTGGTGGTCATGCAGTTAAAGGCAATGGTCACTAAATGTCTTTCTTTTCTTTTTTTTTTAACTGCTTTAAAAATTTGCTCATCAACCCAACTGGATTTTTGTGTATGGTGATGATCCATGTCTTAAAGCATTCAGCCTGTCTAACCCTGACCAAAGAGAAAATAGGATAAAAACTAAAATGTACACTATAAACAAATCCAGGAGATGGGAATTGTATTAAAATGCAATTCAACACCAGACAATGTTCAATGGGATGTGTGAATGGAAAGGATTGATTTCATCATCAGTGTCAGCAGCAAAGCTCATGTGCAATATGAAAATATACCAGTGACGGTGGTGTAAATCTCACAGTGCCAGCATGTATTGAATATGTGACAGTAAGAGGAATATGTTTATATGACAATTGTACAAAATTAGTTTTTGCAGAATCTCAGTGAAGAGGGAGGATTTTGAAGAACAAAAAAAAAAAAATCCTAAACGGAGCTTGCAGAGGCGGCCACGAGCAAAACACTCTGAATGCTTGTATTTTGTGAAATGTGGCTCTATTTCAGAGATGGAGTTTAGCCTGCCATTCAAATCAAATAATTAACTCTTTCAAAATAGGGCAATGGACCCTGATTCACTGCTGTTCTGCAGGCCTTAACGTTGGACCAGGTCTGCCAGGTCGGGACTGCCAAGCATTAATGCGTCGTCTCTGATTGGCAGAGCTGACTACATTGTTTATGCTGCCCTTGTGGCCAGGTCGCTCTTGAAAAAGAGATTTTAATCTCAATGAGTCTTTTTACCTAGTTAAATAAAGGATATTGATTGATTGATTGACTACAGAGTCTTGAGACTCATGCAAAACGCCACCGACGAGGCAAACACAGTTATGATAGATGAGAGATTTTGTGAAAAACGCAACAGGGCAATAAAAGTCTAAACGGACTTTTACAAAACAGGCTCTGAGTGTCTCTGTGTTGGACTATTGAAACACGGTGATGAAGTGGATCCTCTGCTGCCAGCTTTACATCAAGTATTCATGAACATTAAATGCCTCTTTAACTCTCTTTTGCTCTGAGTAAAGCCAGAGACAAACGTCCCGATGTTGTTCTCAGACCACAGTCCTACAGACTTGCATCGGCTGTCTGTGCAATCCGTCTGATGAAGCTGCACTTTGACATCTTGCTGAACCTAAACACACAGGAGGTGGCTATGTCTTAACAACAGGCCTGGCTTTGTTCTTCCTCCTCGTGTTTCCATTCAGTGTGTGGGCCACGGTCACGGGCCCACACTGACGGGAAACCCTCCGTATTTTGTGCTCTTCCCTGCAACACCTGGCAACAGACGCCTGGCAACCGCAGCCAAGCAACAGTGCCAAGCGCTGACTCACAACTGTGCATACCCAGTGGGGCCTGAGGCGCTGGGCAGCATAAACAGGAATAAGGGGCTTATGGGGCTTATCACAAGGCAAAAAACACACACACACACACACATCTGTGCATCTGTGTTTTTCAGTGTTCACATACTTTCCTAAGAGCATTTAAAGAAATAATTCAGGCCATTTTCAAGAACTTCATTGGGAGTGTGCTGCCTCAAAATGAATGACAAAGATATAGATCAGAAAACTACATGACTACATGAGCAAACACAGAGCTGAAAAAATAAAAATAAAATGAAGAATCCATTTTTTGAGGAAATCTTTGTTATTTTACTATTTGAATCAGAAAATAGTGCATAGTGCTTTGCTGATTAATTGATTTTTATATTGGCATAATCTGCTTTTTCACATTGATTTATGTGCTAAAAGTGTTATTTAGGGAGCAGTTTTGCTGTGGAGGTGAATGGAGAGATAGAAATCCAGTGTTGTAGATTGGCAGCACAGAGCAGCTAATGAGGACTCATATCACACCCAGGCAACTACAGTGACTATACTACACACTGAAATAGCTGTACTGAAATAGAGATTTGGATGAGAAAGTGGCAGCAGAATCCAGTGAATCCAGTCCCGTCTGAGAGAGAAGCGTGACGATAAAAAGATTCCAAGACATTTTTGACGCCATCTCAAATCACAGACTGACAAGCACGATGATGTGAAAATGCCACGGATTTTCACCACAGAGAAAAAGGTATGGGACGCAGAGCTGCATATTTGGACAAGACTTTGTTGTCGACATCAAGTCAGACTAAAACTGTTGATCACTGCCACGGCCGAGTAGACAAAGAAAACAGCACCACCTACAGAATACACTGGATACACTGATTGATTGACAGCTGATCTCCAGTGCAGAAACACCACAGCAGTGTTGCCAAAACCAAAAATGTGGATTGTTACCTAAAAGATAGCAGGAGTTTGAGGGTAGATCACCGACTTGTCATCGGTGTGATCCAGCCTTGTTCCCACAAGATAAATAGTTGCAAGATCTTACGTTTCTCAGGGTCAAAACTGCAAGTGCTGTGTCTGTACTCAGAGGCAAGTGCATTAGGCGAGGCTTGCTCATTTGTCCTCACACACATCTTGCTGACCAGTATGTTAAACTTTTATTTTGTAATGTTTTGAATAATCATCAAGGCCACAAGTATGTGGTGTCTTCATCCGTTAGTGTCTCGTCTAGTTCTCCTGACATTCACACCTCTGCTCTCTGGTAAGTTAAAACAAATTAAAATTTTTATTTCAGCAGTTTGTGAAACTAACTGACAGATCATGACCGAAAGGGTACATTTATAATGGACAACAACACTACCTGATCAGTAGGGAAACTGATTCACATGCCCACAGTCATGCAAGAATGTAAAACCAAGCAGCACTATAATTATCCTCCAATGAATCTCTCAGCAAACTCTTAACAATGTCCCTCCTGGCTTGGGCGCCTTGTCTGACTCATGCCGGGCTTCAGAGATATGAGTCAGTCTGTCACAGAGTGAACGTGGTGAGTGGCGTGTTTCCTGTAGCACCTCTTATAAAGCTTTGCCTCAAAGGTCAGGCTGACCATCTCCGGCTTTCTTACATCATCAGGCTCCAACAGTCACCTCTCTGGAGACAATGATTAACTGTAAACCTAAACATCTAAAATGAAATTTGGAGTCTTCCAACAGAAACCTGATTTTCTCCCATAAACCAGAGGACATGCTCCTCAGGTGAAGACGTAAAAGCGTAGGAGTCTGCAGTCGGCGGATCTACCAAACAGGTGGATTTTTTTTTTCTAGTTTGCCCTCCCCTCTCTCGATCTCCATCTTTAGCGCGTCACCATGTATGTGCCTGGTGCATCAGTGACAGCTAGACTCCGTCAGGTTTTTGGTCTTTGTCTTCACTTTATAACGTGGCCCATTGTTTCTCCTCTTTGAATCAGTTTTACTGCAGCTGCGCTATTTGGGCCTCTGTCCTGGCTGTAGTAAAAGGCAGTGGATCTATGTTCCCAGGGTCCTAAATTCCCAGGATCCTATATTCCCAGGGTCTGGTGGAACCAAGGTCCTAAGTTCCAAAAGTCCTATGTTCCTAGAATCCTTTTTTTCCAGCATCCTATATTCCCAAAGGCCTATGTTCCCAGAATCCTTTTTTCCCAGGGTCCTAAGTTCCCAAAGGCCTATGTTCCCAGAATCCTTTTTTCCCAGGGTCCTAAGTTCCCAAAGGCCTATGTTCCCAGAATACTTTTTTCCCAGGGTCCTAAGTTCCCAAAGGCCTATGTTCCCAGGGTCCCATGTTCCCCAGTTCAATATTCTGCTAACACACATTATCTCTAACCCTCGAATACAGAGCTGAAGAACAGCTTTTCAGGTTCTCATTATGTGCTATAGAGCTGGGGAACATAGGACCTTGGGAATATAGGACCCTGGGAGTATAGGACCTTGGGAACATAGGACCTGGGAGAACACATAGAATTGGGGAACAGATGACCCTTGGAACACAGGAATGATACTTTGTATAAAACCCTGCAACCCTTCTGAGATCACAGCATTCTGATTTTGTTGTGTTTATGCGTTGTTGTAGTCAGTTAGTACTCCAGTGTGGAGAGTTCAGCTGATTTTTGCTGCTGTAGGAAGCATGACGTCCAGACCTCAGAGCTCTTTTCAGCAGCCACCCGCTGCTGTGTTTTATTGGCTTGTTAATGAGTGTCCACACACACACACACTGACACACAAACGCACACACCAGAGTCCATAAACAAATTTGTTTCTCTCCGGTAGGACTCAGTCTTGATTTGTGTAGAGATGAAGACAACAAGCGTGCTGCTCTCTCTGTGTTTTTGGTTAAACAGTGGTGTCTGTGCTGCTCCTGCAGGTGAGTGACGCAACCAACACCAAACTCGGCCAGGCAGATAAAGATATACACCTGAATGGCACTCACATTCTGCATGTGTGTGTGTGTGACCTGATGTAGCATGCATTATTCCAAGAGATTTGTTAAACTGAATGATGTAGTTAACATACTTTATTTACATGTTACATGTGACTTTCATGGCTCCACAGTAAAGGTGTGATGACATCAAACACACCTGATTTGTTCTAAAGAAAGTCTTTCATTCCGTGCATCAGGATCCAAGTGCGGCGTTCCCAAGACCAGCAGCAGGATGCATGACGTTCTCAGAGTGGTGGGAGGGAGTGAGGCCACATACGGATCACATCCATGGCTGGTCAGTGATTCTCCCTCCATGTTCTGGCTTCTTTAAAGTGATAGTTCACCCATTTCAAAAAATGTGATATTATTCCACCATCGGCTTCTTGGTGGCCTTTCTTACTAAGGCCCTTCTCCCACCATTGCTCAGTTTGGCCGGGCGACCAGCTCTTGGAAGAGTCCTGGTTGTGCCAAACGTCTTCCATTTGAGAATTATGGAGGCCAACATGCTCTTAGGAACCTTTGGTGCAGCAGGATGTTTTTATTGCCTTCCTCAGATCTGTGCCCTGCAGCAGTCCTGTTTTTGAGCTCTGCAGGCAGTTCCTCTGACCTCATGGTTTTTGTTCTGATATGCATTGTCAGCTGTGAGGCCCTCTATAGTGAGCTGTGTACCTTTCCAAATCATGTCCAATCAATTTAATTTACCACAGGTAGACTCTAATCAAGGTGTGGAAACATCTCAGCAACCATCAAGAGAAATGGGTGGCACCTGAGCTAAATTTCAAGTGTTGTTGCAAAGGGTCTGACTACTTATGGCAATGTGATATTTCAGTTTTTCCTTTTTAATAGATTTGCAAAAATTTTTACATTTGTTTTCACTTGGTCATTATGGGGTATTGAGTGTAGATTAATAAGAGAAAAAATGAAAAAGAAAAAGTGAAAAAAGTGAAGGGGGTCTGAATATGTTCTGAATGCAATGTAAGTATTGTACATCACAGTAAACTGCATCGAACAATAAACAAATTTAAACTTTTGGGTTAAGCACAAATTAATGCTTTTCTTGGGGACTAGGGTGGTTATTTGTCCCCCCATGATGACTGACTGGACTTCCCTTCCTTTTATTTACCCCTCCATCTCTGATGCTGAGCTGAGCAGTGATTGAGTATCAGAGAGCCTGAATCAATTATATCCATAAGTGCTTCCTGTGGAGCAGCCTCACATCATCTGTATCAGTTTCTTCAATCAATGATGCAAATGTTGAATTCCTGTCAATGCAGCATTTTCTATGCTTAGGTTTCTCTGCAGAACAAAGGATCTCATTTCTGTGGAGGAGCAATCCTAACAGAGCGTTGGATCATGACCACTGCCCACTGCTTTGCATCATTCTCCAAGTAGGCTTCTTCCCTTTTCTGGTACCTTCTTTAACCTTTAACCTCCTTCTTTAACCTCGCTGGTACAGGCTTGAGATGCACCTGTTTCCTAGTGTAATTTACAAGCTATTCATTTTGCCGCAAATGAAACCCCACTTGAATTTCACCTTGTCCTCACTTGGTGCTGGTTGCCTCCGCCTTGTGAGTGATCGCTGGAAAATTTGATTCATGGCAGATCACAAATTTGTCTAGACCTTCTCTTGTAAATCCTTCTTTGCTCCTCTTACTAGAGAGTTTCTTGACGGTGTGAGGGTGGTGGTGGGAGAATTTGACCGGAGAGTTCATGACGAAGAGGAGCAGGTCTTCCTCATCAAGAACATCTCAGTCCATGAGAAGTACAAGCATGCTGTGCCCATGAGTTATGACATTGCCCTGCTCGAGTTGTATCAACGTGTTCAATTGGGCAAGTTTCCTTTCTGATTATGAGTACAGTTTGGCAAGAATTGATCAGTGTTTTTTACTCTACAACATAGTTATGGCAATATGGATAGGAGAGTTAGTAAATCAAAGGCTAGGAGGTAAGCTTGTGACTTTCCAGTCCAAGGAAACCTTTCCCCCAAAACCACTGGCACTGAAGCTCACTTGAGCAAGGCAGCAGACAAAACAGTTAGTTAGTCTTTCCTTATTAAATGTTGGTGTAAAAGATGTACTTATGTGTTCCCTGTCTGGGCCTAGTGCCATAACAGACTGATTTATTACAATCTGGGTCATTAACATCAGTTCTTTAAAAATAAGTTAAAAGTGGAAGCATCTTGCTGCAGTGGTGCAGTGTGCCAGTTAGCAGGCCAATGCACTGTAAGTATTGGTGGATAACCAAAGCTACACACAAGATAAACCTCCTTTTACCCTAAAAGAAAAACAGCCAAACTGCTACCAGAGTAAAGAGTAAAACAATGTAAAATGAATGTTCTGAAAATGAACAGCAACCAACACTTTGTAAATTGTAAACTGAACGCAGCACATGTTAATCTCAGTCTAACCACAGGTAAACACAACTTAATAGTAAGAGACATTCTCTTACCCTGAAACTTCCCTTGGACTGTTATGATCCTTTATGAAAGAAAATAGAGACATTTAAATCCAATACATAAGGCTGCATTTGCACCCCTACATTATCCTGACAATCACAGTGTGGATACCTGACAGAAAATGACACTGAATCCACATTTTTGCGAAGATCTGGGCTTTTAAAGGCTGTGGTCTTAAACTTTTGATCAGCTGATGAACAGCCTATTTCAGTTTAATGGTTGTTTACAATAAATTGCTTACTCAAATTTTTTTTTGTTTCACTCCCATTTCTTCTTTTTGCATTTTAAAGCTCTACTTC
>OMLB01034799.1:0-12580 GCA_900302555.1 Myripristis jacobus | reverse complement strand
GGGCGCAGGAGAGGAGAGGAGAGGAGAGGAGGAGGTGGCAGCGATTGCCTCGGGAGAGAGCCAGCTTAACCTGCACTGTGGTCCTGCAGTGATCCCAGCCTCAGAGTCAAGAGGCTCACCTGCTGTCCGCTGGATCTGAGCCTGGATTTACTGCTTTGAGAAATGAAAAGAACGTTCTCTGGCTGAGCCGAGCAGCCAGCCAGCAGCCCTGCTGGAGAGTGTGAATGCTGGCCAGCGCAGGGAGCACTGTTCACACCAAGGACACCGAGCCTCTTTCCACTGGCAGACAGCTTACCTGGAGCTTTATCAAGGAATCTATAATTGGATTTCATTGTGAATTGAGGAGTTTGGAATCAGCGCACTCTGGAAATCCTAAGCCAATGGTTCTTTTTTTGATGTAGGATTTACAATATGTCTACCTGACCGTGCTCCTTGTGGCTCTGGAGTAAGGACGGGAAAAAATGGTTTAAAAGCAAATGTGTATTCTGTGATCAAAAATAACATGAGTACCTCAACAGTACTTTAGAATGCTGCTACCTTCATTGTATGAGCCGTGTCCTAGCTCTCAAAGAGGTTGACCAATGAAGCCATGGGACTCAGCCAGAGCTTTACAAGTATGTGGTGAAAACCCTGACAAATGTATTTTTGTGGAGCTGAATATTATAACAAGAGTAATTTGTGATTAGAAAAAAAAAAAAATAGATGGGGAATGGTTTACCCTGAGTAGCTAATGTGGGAGTTAGGAAAATGTGAAATGTAGTCATAATTAATTTCCATTCTGCCTGGTCCTGAAAGTTATCTTTTCTCTTGACTTGTAGCGTTGAGTGTTGTCATATTTTTGGACTAGCTAGACACTTGCTTTTGCACTTGCTCATCTGCTCACTAAAGGAATGTTTAGTGAACCCTGTTTGTTGGAAGATGCCATAGTGGCTCAGTCCAACATAACTAACGCTACCAAGCTTCAGATGGGCTTCCTTCCCTGCACTACCTCCACCCTCGCCTGACACTGTCAGTCAGTCACACTAACAACAGTGGGTGTATATTAGCCTAGTCAGTCTCCTGCAGGGCTTTGAGCTGGGCCTGCAGCACCTCCTACCCTCCTCCCGTGTTTGAGTTAGCCGGGCCCCCGCCTGTGCAGTGGGAGCCCCTCACCCCCCGGCCTGGACCCTGTCTCCCCCCCACCCCGCCTGGTGCTGCTGCACTCGGCTCTGCCTCTGCTGGCCGAGGATGATGTGGCAATGCCATGTGTCGTCCTCGGAGTGCCGCTGCTACCGGCTGAACGGCTTCTCCCTGCTGAAGCGCTTCCCTCTCTCGGCAGATGGGGCCTGCGGTAAAGCCCTGGACCAGCCGGTCGGAGAGTGGCTGGAGCACGTGGGGCTGCCGCAGTACGAGAGCAAGTTCCTGCTCAACGGCTTTGACGACCTGCGATTCATGGTGAGTGTCCTGCAACGCATCATCTCAGGGGTCTGATCCAGTTTACATCAGTCTCTTTCTCTCACTCTCACTCTGGCCCACTCAACCTTGCTCTTGACTCTCATGGCTTTGCTGTTCCACCTCCCTCCACTTTCCCCCTCTCCCCTTCACCTCTGTGCAATGCATGACCCTGCAAAGATTTATGGCCCTGCAGTGAATCCTTTTAAAGTATATGGGCTGTCACCAATGGTAAGACAAATGACAACCAAAACCTATTAACTTTTTCCCAGCATTCCCAATCATGCCATCTCATTTACTGTACGATTCCACAGTCACCTCCTCCCCCTTATAAGCGTATGCTCTGATTTACGGCCTCTGGACTGTGTACAGTAGATATCCTGAGCCTTACTAACTCTGAAAACCTGTAATTTGCTCTAAATACACTTTGCATGCGTGAGTGCCCATGAGATGACTGCACAATGTATGATAACTGTTATAGCACGCAGTAACACAATTTAATTGCTGCTTAAGACATAATTTAGCTTGCTCAGTAGCACTCAATCAAATCATTTATTTGGACAAGTAAAATATGGACGACTGATTTTTAGATTTTGATAATACAAGTTGCATGAAGACATTTCGTTTGGTTAAGTTATTACTCTATCAGTTAGTAAATTATACAAAACGTTGTACTGTGTTTTGCTGTCCACTGTGATGGCGATGGGTGACAAGAACATGATCAGACAGATTCATGTTTCTGGAAAGCATTGACACATTTTGCATGAACGTGTTGCATTTTTTAAAAGTCTCTGTCAGATTATGTATTGATGAATTCATTTAGCTGCGGCTAGAAGGATGTCTTGAGTCCGACTAAAAGCGGTATCATGTTCCCGTTAAGAACATTGCGAGGACACTTGATATTGCATTAGGCAATGATTGTAGAAAACACCATTACGATTTCAATCCCCAATCGTGTTAGTCTGAAAAACGTGGTCGTACACTGTGAATAACTAGGCCCAAAGGGTAAACACGGTCATATCTCAGACCGTGGATCAGTGTTAGTACTATGGGCTGTATGTTACATAAGTTTGTCACAGCTGAGCTCTGAGTATAAGCCCAGAGAACTCGGAGTGCTTGTATTTACAATAGTTTCCGGTTGAGGAGTCCTGCTATTTGATCAGTTTTTTTTCTTTTAGCACTGCACCAGATCAAGGGAGTCCTGATCAAGAATATGGGAACACCATTTCAACTCCAAAGCGCCTATCAAACACAACCATAAGAGCTAGATTTGTATTTGTTCATGGGGTGGCATCGAGCCTGCAGTAGTATATGCTATTCAGGCAGTAGTTAACAGAAAAAGCAAAGTGTGCAAATAGGGTGTAAGTTTCCATGGTGATCAAGACATCCAGGACATAATGTGATCAGGCCTATGGGTCATTAGGCATTCTGATGTTCATTTTCATCCCATGACTAATGTGTCTGCTGGACTTGATGCATCAAGGAGATAAATCATTAGCTTCACAGGACAAATTACCCATGGATATTTACAAGGATGTGGAGGTTGCAAACAAGGGAAAGGTCAGAGTAGTCAGAGAGACATTGTCAATGTTTAATATTGTGCCCTTTTAGATTCTGCCAGATTTGCCTGCCCTATAAGTTGTTCTCTGTTGAGGCCCCCACTTGCTTGACTACCATGAGCATTAACCAAAGTAGTAAAAAGTTTTCTTTTGCCCATTTTTTTGACAAACCAAATATTCCAATCCAAAGTGATGACTGTTTCTAATGTACTTGAATGTCTTCATCAAAGGGCAGACCGGGGTGTGTTAGTGGGATTCGGCACCAAGAAGAACAGCCTGGTCAATAGATTGCAGTACTTTCTGTGGCTGATTATTCAATATCATAACTGAATAAATCTAGGTAATTAAGCCATATTGAAATACATTACAGTGTAGCCCAGAGCAGAGCATAATAATAGCTATGTCAGAGACTCGCTGCACAAAAAGCCTTGTTGCAGAGGAAATGTGAACCAGAACCTCATTCAAGGGTGTCAGACTCCCCATATTATTTTTGAGCCCTGTGGAAGACAAAAATCGTTCTCAATCTAATTCTCCCACAGTAATAATCGCAGCTCACCAGCCATACCTCCAAACACCCACTGTCACCGCCGAAGATATACTGCTTGGAAAGTTTCCTTGGGTCCGCCCACCAGAGCAAGAGAGCAGGCACTCACATGCACTCTGGAGGGCTCTCTGCATGTGATGATTGCTCTGAGATGCAGCTTTTGAGGGATCATAAATTATGAACAGCTGTGTGCTCATTCTCATAATTTTTACAAGATGATTATCATTTTGTGCTCCTTTCATGCTACTAGAAGTGGGGTGCCCATAGCTATCATGCTGTAGGCCCTTATGCCCTTGTGTGTAGAACACATTTCATTTCTAATCAAAAAAACACATAAAAATAAATAAAAATAAATCTTTAGTGCTCTGCTCTGCTCCTCTGAAGCCCCAGCTAATGTGACAATGAGGCAAATTGTCAAATTCAAGCTATCTTAGCAGTTCCCTATCATACATTTACATTGCCTCTATTCTGCATTAATATTGCAGCAGGAGCTGCAGCTTATTCTTTCTCAAGTGCTCAAGTGTTGTCATGTAGAACTGAATATGCATATTGTAACAGAAAAAAATGACTTTATAAGTCATTGCTGGGGCTTTGATGCATCCACTGACTCCTGAAAAAGGAACAAAATGTGATTTTTTTCCCCCAAAACAATTCCTCTTGGGGCCAGGGCAATAGTGCAGTTGTAATTCACTGTTGCATTAACTGAGTGCATGCGGTGAAACAAGGGACTTCTACTATGACTGCATCTGCAAGTCATATCAGATTAAATCAAACTACCATAGTGCATAAGCTGTGTGAGAACTGAACCATACATTCCCATCACATGTTCCAAATGCAGTATGAATAATAAGTTTGCTGAGTCTCCTGAGGCATCATCCAACTTCCAAGTGTGTTAATAAAAGTAGTGAATCTATTTTGGTTCTCCCTTACATTAGACCCTGCCTTATTTTGATCTTTATTCCAGTGATCAGTGAGTAATCTCCCAACTGCACCGTGGTACAGGCTAAATGCTGCTGCATTGTGCTGGTGAAACCAACCCAGTGAGAGCAGCTTGACTAAAGACTACAGTACATTTTAACATTCTTGGCCAGGAAGAATCAATCTGCAGCAGTCCACAGGGAAAAAATGCTTAGCTCCACATTTTCAAGGTTCTCCTCGTATCTTTATTCCTGCCTACAAAACCTGAATAAGATGACAAAGCAACCGGAGCTGTGAATATGAACCAATACGCGAAACAGACAATAAAAACCTGAGAAATGCATGTCAGTCAAGATTTTTGGGGGGGATGGAATGGAAAATTGTCATTGTTCATTGTTTCTACGACCTACATTTAGGCTTTGCTACAAAGTGTAGAACCGAACTGTTTTCTTTTCCTCATGGACAATTTAATTTATCTCCATGAAACACAGCAGCTAAAGGCTCCTGTAGATGCGGCTGCATTAGAGCAGATTGATTACTTTGGGCATGCACAATTTATTTGACTTCAGTGTCCTTCCACCTTAGTGTTATTGCTTGTGTCAGAGTGTGAAATGTGCATAGTCTGTGTGTGTGTGTGTGTGTGTGTGTGTGAGAGAGAGAGAGAGAGAGAGAGAGTAGGTATTTTATTTACTGCTCTGATATATCATTTGTACAACAAATCACCGATGAATCTTTTTGTATTGCTATTGTATGTCTATATTGTATACTGTCTCCGTGTGTGTGCATATGTTTGTCTGCGCGCGTGTGTGCATGCATGTATGTGTCTTTTTTTATGCATATGTGTATGAGCGTGGCTGCATGCATGCTTGTGCATAAATGTGCGTGTACGTATATGTGTGTGTCTCTCTGTGTGTGTGTGTGTGTGTGTGTGTACATGCAGGGGAGTAACGTGATGGAGGACCAGGATCTCAGAGACATGGGGATCACTGACCCGGGACACAGGAAGAAAATCCTCCATGCAGCACGCAGCTTGCCCAAGGTACTTAGCATCAATCCACGTTGTTGCATGCAACTGTGCTCCCCAGTCATGAATGAAGCTCAGCACCAAGCCTGGGGAGTAATAGATTATACATTATGTAATACTGCTGCACCGATCAGGTTACAAAAAAGGTAGCAACTGCAATCCACTGCGGTGGCTAAAAGAAAAAAACTATAAATCATTAAATTTGTGAAAATGTAACAGTTGGCTCCAAAACATTTAAAGCAAGCTAAGGTGATGCGGTTGTGGACACAAATGTCATAGCGAAAATCATTTCGAGTCAAATAACAATTTATCCAAGCTGAAGATAATGACACTAACAGTATTCATGTAAAAGTCTGTGAAGTGGAAACCACTGTCTGGCTTTGTATTCCATAAAACCAGTTTTGGGGTGAAGTATTTGAAAAGAAAGTGAAGGTAATCAGACCGTGTTATTAAACTGAAGTACTTTTTAATGGATTGCATTTTGAAAGGAAATTTGAGAACCGATGAATGTGCATGTGACAAGTGGGGTATAATTGGAAAAAATGCCCGGCAGAGGTAAGGAAAATGTTTAGATTTAATCCAACACTGGGGCTGTGATGGCTGTGTGCTGGCCTGTAAATGAGGATGCTAAAAACAGCAGCAGTGTCCACTGTCAGTGAGGTAGACTTAACAAGAAGCCTTTGAAAATGCACCGTATTTTCTCTTTTTAAAGTGCCATATTAGTTTTATTTATTGACTTGTTGTCAACAGTCATGATCACATCTGTCTGTCACAAATTTTAGAAATCAATCCTTTCTATAAACAGACTCCTTATATACATTATACAAAGTCTGTAGGCAAGGGACAAAATTTTGGCATTGGAAGTGTTCTGGTTTCCACTTGGTTTCCGTTGTAGTCTGTTTAGTTGCTGTTTGTCGTCCAGGTGGATTTATGAAGGTAAACAGTCTGTCTGGGAAGTGAAACAGGTGCAATGTATTTGCAGAAATGTCCTCTGTTCCTAAAATGCCTATTTGTGGATTGTGTGGAGACATATTTGACTCATGTTATAAAGGAAACGGAAGTAGTTTATGGCTTGTTTTGGGATAAAACCTGGAAAATTGGCCCCAGAGGCTAAAATTGTCATCAGATGATAGCCAGTGGGTTCCCAGATCGAGAAATCAAGGCTAACTTACCCCAATTTGCTCCCATTTGTGTTTAAAAACCGTGGAAAAAAACTGCTCTGTGAAAGCTGAAAGTCACTACGCATAGGTAATTCCATCTTGTGAACACTTGGCCAGCACATTCATTCACTAATATCACTCTTTTACTCTATTATAAACACTTAAAATTTGAGCATTAATACCACATGTGCTCTGTGTTCACATTTGTTGAATATGAATGGAAGTGAATTGGGAAATCGACCTCAAAGCTACCAAAGCGTACTCTGTACATGTTTATGCAGCCGTGATGGACAGATATGATCACGACTGTTGACTAGAAGTCAAAACAGGACCGGTGTGGTCCTTCAGGTACCTCTTCTTCAATATGAAAATTATTTTTGCTTGACTGTGTATGTCTGCCTGCAGGTGAAAGCGCTGGGCTGTGATGGCAGCACCTCTCTTGCCTCCTGGCTGGACGGTCTCGGCCTGCATGAATATCTGCCCAACTTTCTGTCAAGTGGATACCGCACACTGGACTGTGTCAAGAACCTGTGGGAGCTGGAGATCGTCAATGTAAGCGCACCGTGGTTACATTTTGTATTTCTTAGAGTGACTTACCATTCAGTATCTTTCATAATGACTCTACCAAGACATATGACTACTCTGGCCCAGACCCTTTGCTGCATGTCATCCCCTCTCTCTTTGCTGTCTCTGTCCACTGTAACGGTCTAATAAAGCTGAAATGCTCACACAGAGCCTGACCTCCTGAGTACAGAACGGTGCCTCTAACCACTAGACCACCTTGATGTCTGGATTTTCTGTGCAAGTTAAGCAGCACTTTAAAATACAAAGCCAAAATAACTGAGAGGAACTTGCTAATGACAGCATTAGCGTAGAAGCATAACAAAAACATCTTGGAAATTGTTGAGTAATTAGTAGATAACTAACAGATAAAATGCAAATTAAGAAGCAATTGGATGATTCCTGACAGGTCACATGTAATTTGGCAAACACTAACAGGCATTATGGAAATGATGTAATGTTTAATGCTAATGGCCAATTACAAAGCAGGCCTAATGTTTTGGTTGAGCATGTGTGCTGATGAGTGTATCAGTGTGTGTACAGGAACTTTACAGACACCTTTTTAATATTTTCCATTGACTAACCTCTTCATTCTGGGTTCACTCACTGTACAATGAAGCTTTTGTTGTTGTTCAGTGGTCATGCAGGCAGTCTGGTGGAGCTGTTTGACCAGACTGTGCCCTGTTGAGGAAGGGCAGTAAAACACCACTGACTGAAGACCACACAGCTAACTTGTTGCCACCAGTCTCTGTTTATGCCAGTTACCATTACAAAGTTACTCATACATTCTGTTGCAGCCTAGACAGCCGGTTATGTAAAAGTCAACATGACAGGTTAAAAATCAAGACAGATGATCAGGTTTGGTTCACCAGCAATCTAATAAAAGTGGTTTGGAGCCTGTATGAAGGAAACAAGTGTATTTCTCGTCAAAATGCTGCTCCCACTTACCCCTGGGTCCAATGCAACAAACAGAAACAGAGATGGTGGAGGGTGATGATGTGGTGGCAAATGTCAGAAATCAGCAGTGGCTGCAGTGGTTGCAGCAGTGGCAGTAAGAAAGTGGCAATCAAACAATAGAAGAAGTGTGTGAGGGATGGCGTCCAATAGAATGCACTGTACTATAGTAAGACGGGTATAAGGGCAGGGTACACGCAGTGTGCCGAGTAGCAGAACTGCCTAGGAGCGTCTTGGCAGAACTCGCTTTGCCCATTAGATTTGCTACATCCTCTGTCCTCTCTTTATCATCTTACAGCAAACAGTATCAAGCTTCAAGATGATGTACGAGCTGATTTTCATTCTCATATAATCCCAAGGCTCTTTATTCTTGTTTAAATTGTCTCTCGTTTCACATACCTCATGCTTAGCGGTCTCTCTGGAAAACACGGGAATAATGAAAACAGCACCAAGGATACTGAAAACTGGCCAGTTCCCTCTCTGCCTTTTTGACTGGAGCTGAATGAATAATTAAAGCCTTCAGACAAAGAGCCATATTGGCCCGTTATGGAAGGTTTTGTACCACCAAAATAATTCAACATGTATGGTTAAGAATTTGACATGCACCATTACTGGATGCATATGAATGTACATAACCTGCAATTTAGCTAATGAGGCCTGTCAACATAAAGCTGATCAGTTATGGTTCTTCAAAAGAGTGGGTTGTCTGGCTTGAAGAAGCTGAAAACGAATATGGCAGGATTTAGCAGGCAGAACGCACAGTTGAGACAAAGTCCTAAAATACTTTAAATTAAAAAAAAGTTAGTTAGGAGGATGGCATATTGGCCTACAGTTTATTTACAAATATCTTTCTTATTTGCATATAACCTGTTACAAATCACCATTTCTTTCTCTGTTATTCAAGCACTATATTCTAAAATGGTACCGTGAATTATGGAGTGTCCCAGGAAGGAGACAGTGCTGTACTCTGAGCTTACGGCAAAACAGATTGAGGCTGAATTATTGACGAGAGTCATTTCTGTTTGCCCCTGGATGCTTGCCAGTGAGGGATGCGTGCCACCAACTCTGTGTCAGTGTATTTTGGATATATCTGTATTAGTTTAGTCTAGTTATATTATAGCGTGTGAGCTAATGATGTGACAGCGCACTGGAATGTCTGCTTCATACTGTGTCCCCGCACTGTCCTCTAGGTTCTTAAGATTGGTCCCCTGGGCCACAGGAAAAGGATCATTGCCTCTCTAGCAGAGAGACCCTACGAGGAGGCACCGACCAAGTCCCATCGTCTCTCCCAAATCATGGTAAGACTGATGATGTACTGACTGATACAGCTCAGGTTTATTAGGTTCTTCATTAGCTGGCACCAAGATGACTAGTCCTCCTTGTGGAATCCACATCCAACAACAGTATAATCCAAGATGTAGTGGGCGTACAGCTGAGGAGAGGGCAGGTATACCGTTGGCAGTAAGGATGGTGTGCAGTACTGCCCAATAAGGCACTGAAATGCCAGTTTATCCAAAGCAATTTAAAACGCTAGGTGTTAAAATGATTTATATGCAGGTGATTACAATATGAATGAAAACCTTAACCCAAGTCAGTGGTGCAACTCTAACCACTGAGCTACAGGACCATACTCTCAGTGATAATTAGGTTAAAAGATTGGATATGCTTAATATGCCCCATTAAAAGATATGGGTATAATTGTGTATATCCACAAGATCACAGACACGTCCATGACTCTGTACACACTCACCGTGTCACCAACGTCTGGTACAGGAAAATACAGAGGGTGTTCATTTTTTTTAAACAGTGGATATCTAATTTTGGAATGAAACCCTTCAATACCATTATGTTCACAACAGTGAGATACTCAGGGCTGAATTCCCAGGCAGATTAAACCGGACTAAAAAGAATTGAGAATCTCCATTGAAAAGGCTCTTTTGTCAAGGATTAAGCTTGGATGTAGATCAGGAAAGCCAGCCCATACAGACAATGCTGTCAAATCATTAATTTCTCGTGTGTGAGTGTGTGTGTGTGTGTGTGTGTGTGTGTGTGTGTGTGTGTATGCTCTATTTCACACAGGCTTCGCCCTCTAACAGGGCTCTATTGGCTTAGCCACTCATCTGTTTGCCTCAGTGAATTGAAATTGCATGCATGTACTCAAGACAATAAGGAGGAGCCTACTCACCCTCTGGCTTCTCTCTTTGAATGAGGTGAGGTTACCTCTACTCTGCATCCAGTTTTCTGCATGTGAATAAGACAGGATCCTCTGGCACTCCACTGGCAAAGTTTTGCCTGACCTATCCCAGACTGTAATCACCGTACCCATGCTCACAGGGTGCGCTTAGGTCCTGGTAGAGCTAGATCCTCTCCCCCCGCCCTCCAGAACTGCAGTTGGAATGCTATTACAGCGAGACAAAATACGGTGGTAGCTCTCCTCGGCCCAGCTCTTAAATCTCCTGCTGCTGGCCCTCCCAGCCGCAGCGGGAGGATGACTGATGCCACCCCTGAAAGACGCTGATGACAACTCTTCTCCTCCCCTCTGTCTCTGCCCGGGCAGCGTCCTGCTCCTGTGCTGCTCTGCCCGCTCTGTCTCCTCTCTGCACAAGAGGAACATTAGCAGCTGGTTCACTGTCTGACAGAGCCTCCTCCGCACCAGCCACACAGGCTCAATTGGAGAGGGCAAAAGGTCTTCTCGCTACTCCTCAGCTCATTCAAGAATCATGGGGCAAAGCTCAAACGCATTCAAACAAGCGACTCAGCTGAGAGCCGAGCTCGTCCACAGGTTCAGCAGCGGCCATGCTTGTTTCTCAGTCAGCGTCCCCAGAGCTGCTGCACTTTGTCATCTCTTTGCACAAGAGACAGACATGAGCGACAAGTTGGCACTGTCTAAGGGAGTGAATGTGTATTCATGTTATGTGAATAACAATAAGCGTCTTACCCCTTAAAAAGAGCAAATTTATTTAAGTATTCTCATGACGCTGCCTGTGCCCTGTCATGTCTGTGTTGAACAAGAGACAGACATCAGCGGTGGGCCGGCTGTCTCTCTCTGGGCCTGCACTTCACTGGAAAGTTAGGCTTGACTGTTGAGTGCAGTGAGCTCTCACAGAAAGCCCCAGCTGTCACACTGCTGCCTGCTCTTTGACTGTACACCACACCAGGGAGATACAAGGTCAGATGGTCACCAGTTGTCTCACAGCCCATCTTTGCCATGGCCTCAGCCTCGTACACAGCGGCACTGAATCAGGTCTGTGTGTGGCAAGTTGTCAACACATCATGTCACAGCAGGGGGTGTAGTCATCTGGCCTCACCCCCTCAGCCAACAGAGATCTATCAGAGAGCAAAGCCTGCATTAAATAGAACAATAGTTACACATGGTAACTGTAGTTCTGCGATCACAGGCAGAGCCCACTAATGAGTCACCATGCGGCTGAGGACTTGCAGGCTCGAGGACGTAGTGTAGAGCTCAGCTGGCTTAATATATATGGTGAGAAGTCATAGAGCAGAGAGGCTCATCCTCACTGGGAGAGTATGTACATGCAAATTCCAGTATGATGAGGCAAATCATTTAGTGGTGAAGGATCATACCAGTGATTTTGAATGTTTGGTCCATTTGCTACAATTTACCCTCATTTTACTTCACAGCAAACCACTTAGCAAATCTTGAAGGTGTAGTAAAGATTATACAACATATATTTAAAATCCCTTTCAAATTTGAATTTGTGGTTGAAAAAGCCACCATATAATGTTCTGCTTCTGTGGCTCACAAAGCTGTCATTGTTCGTAAACCGCAGAACTGATAATTGGCTGGGGAAAGCAAAAGTTTTCCCAGGGACAGAAGGAATGTGTCTGCCCAATTTCAAGTCATCAACACACAACAGTGCTGCTGCTTCCAGGAAAATGAATGTGGAAGACTTTATTATATGAATACTTGAATACTGATGTGAAGAAAGTTTGAAGTCTCTGAAAGTTCATTTTTTTTATCGTAGTGGAATCAATGGAAACCAGTGGCTGGATAAAAGGGAGGAAAATGATGTCACAGTTGTAAAATATGACTGCTTGCTTTGGGAAAAGATTTGCAGAAACATGAAGTATATACATTTTTTAGATGTTAGGCTAAACATGCAAAATCACTGGTGCAGAGCTTTATGCCAATATAGCTAATAGAGGGCTCTACATGTGATTATAGAACTTGAGATGCCATGCATAACTTTTTTTTTGTATGTCCAAAGGCGCTTATATGTACGTATGTGAACATTTGCTACTTCATTTGTATTCATGTGTTTCTTGCGTGTGTGTGTGTGTGTGTGTGTGTGTGTGTGTGTGTGTGTGTGTGTGTGTGTGTGTGTGCACATGTAGTTCCATGACCTCCTGTCCCAGACATCTCCCCTCAGTCAGATGGACCCGTACACCAGTCGTTCGATGGACATGC
>OMLB01034796.1:0-12656 GCA_900302555.1 Myripristis jacobus | reverse complement strand
CAATCATAATTGAATAACTCTTGGTAAATGAGGAGAAAGTCTCCTGAATGGGAGCAGAACGGTCACACTCGGCCCTCAGTCCATCAATCAGGAGGTGTGATTGAAAAGAGAGAGCGAGCGAGCGAGAGAGAGAGAGACGGGGGAGAAAGGGGAGGTGGTTAGAGTGGTGGCTACATGTCACCTTGCCGATAACTCCCCGGCTCTTTTCAAATGCAAATGAGGCCAAAGACAATGGGTTTATAGAAAATGAGAATGAGAGGGAAGCACGTTGTGAGATAGCTCTCATGCCATGTGTCAGGGCTGCTCAAATGTTGCATGACTGTAGCCCGGACTAGAAAAAAAAAAGGTTTGAACCAGTAGCCCCTGCCAGTCAGTATGTGTGTGAACTTCTTTTTTCACCCCACAGTTCAAATGGTGAACATCTGAAACGGAGGGGAATCTTCTCTCTGCTGCCCTCACACAGAAGCAGCTAATGGAATAATGGCCGCGGGCTACTGTTAAATGATGTTGTTTAATATCGGGCGAGCCGCAGATGAAATATTGATGTGTTGTTGCGAAGAGGAGGAGAGCAAGAGAGATAGACTCCCGTCAGCCTGACGCCTCCTTATTTGCTCTTGGCAGGTACCAGAAGCTGTGGAAGAGCTATGTGAAACTACGCCACCTGCTGGCCAACAGCCCCAAGGTCAAGCAGATTGACAAGCAGAAGCTGACACAGAGGGAGGTGGGTTGAAGGGGAGCAATCGTGCTTTTCTCTTTCCTCATTATTTTGCCTCATTTCCCACATCACACTTAATTTTTAATATTGTCCATAGGCCATTTCTGCTGGTTGCAATTGTTACCTTGATGTGGTGCAACATGTCCTCCGTTTCAATGTTTTGAAAGGTTATTTCCTGCTAACGTGAGAGATATGACTGAAACGTGGAAACTCCAGCACACTCTGCAGAAATAAAGAGGTCCATAGCTATTAATACCAAAACAAAACTATCACCGTTACTATTATTCCTGCTGTGCACATTGATTCAAATGCTGTTTATCTGGGAGCTCGCTGCTGGTTGTCAAAGTTATTGCCTGGAAGTAACAAGGAAGCTATTTCACTAAACAAAAGTGACACAGCCAAAGCTCACATAAACAACACCAATGTTTCCCAGTTTTGTTGACATTTGCTAAAACTGCAGTCTAACATTTGTGCAATTGCTGTTTCACAGCAACAGGGGATGCCTTAAATTGTGCATGCAGTTTCTTAACTATGTCTGACTCTGAAATGTTTGGAAATGCATTATTTTGATCATGTCTGAGTGCAGAGGGGAATTGCACACAAAACTGAGGGTACAGACAAATATTTAGACTTCTTATGCAGTTTTAGAGATACTCTGAGTCTCACATAATGTGCCATTTGTTGGTGTGAATGGCAAGCTTAAGTTGTAGAGTGATATGGAATTAAACTGTTTGCCTTTAACTTACCGTCCAGTTTTCAAGCCAGTATCAGTATGCTTCCTATTATCAGTTTTCTGAACACAAACCCAAATCTTTAAATTCACTCAAGTAATAAAGGTCTGTAAGACTTGAGGAATAGAAAACATGCAGGGCTGTTAAGCATGCTGCCTGGCCTCTGTCTCACCCGTACTGCAGCACCAAAGACTCGCAAGTATTTCTGATTTCCCTTCCTCACTCCTCCGATCCGCTCCTCCGGCATTTCTTATAATTACTTCAACTTCTGGAGAGGTTTAAGCCCGGAAATATGTCCTTCTTTATCTCTTTTGTCCTCTTTAGTTCATGTATATTCTGGACTTGCTTTGTGTACATTGCAGAGAGAGTTTGGGGGGGGTTAATCAAGTATTCCTCAAAGAGATGTAATGTGTTTACAGCTTACAATTAAAGAAAGGGAGTGAAGGTCATTACACCACTGGGAGCCAGAGAGAAGAACATTTTCGGTCTAGTAAAGTGATGACCACGTTGCCACAGGGAATAGAAAGCTGCAATATGTGTCCTCGTGGTAGGACTGTGGATCTTGTGTTTTGTCTCACCATATCTGTCCTGTAGGAATTGCTGTAACTTCTTTACAGTAGATAGAGCGTCTTCTCTCTCCGAGGCTCGGGGTCTGCCTCAGATACAATCTTCTCCTTTGGTCCTTTCGAAACTCTCCGAACCAATAATGAGTAAGAAGTCTGAGCTCAATTAGCTTGTTTTCAGGTACCACGGCAGGGCTCTCCGACTAAGAGGCCCTGACAATCCCACTGTCAACCTGCAGTGGAGCAATTAGTGAACCCCCACATGCACACACACACACACACACACACTTATACTCGGTCCATCATGCTCCACCACAAGCATTAGAGGTGTTAGTGTGTCTCCACAACAGCGGCAGTGCAGCATTTCCACTTACTATTTAAAGCTCAAGACAGTATCGCTAAACTTCTTGGGTAAATGGTGCGAGTCCCTCAGTGAATACACAAACGTCTTTTCCTCTGATAGGCAGGGTGTTCGCTACAAGGATTTTCTACTGAAATCAAAGCCAGTGATGCCGCGGTTCTTGGTCTCACCGACCCGTATTGGTGGTGAACCGTGATTCATGCACATTGTTGAACGAGATGCGAAATTACATCGAGCACATTCTGAATGTAATATGTTCAACATCGATTTTGCACATTCTCCAGAAATTTGATGAAAGACCCATTCAGCATTTTGTGTTGGGTTGTTGGTATGTGTTAAATTAAATGACTGAATTCTGAGTCAGTTTTTTTTTTTCCAAGTCAAACCATTATAAAACTGAGGAACAAACCTAGTCGTGGAAGGGATGAGCCGTTAACACCCCTATTTGTTACTGGTATGAAAGGCCATGTTAGTGGTGTTGATGGCAACACTCTCTAACTGGCTCTTAATTGGATGCTTCTGCTGTTAGTCCTGAGTCCAAGAGGGTCCACAGAGAGCAGAGGTGGCGCCCTGGTGAGAAGGCCAGATGGCGGCCCTTTCCAGACCTCCTGCTGAGAGCAAGGAAGACTGTGTGTGGGTTGAGAGTGTATGGCACTGAGGGACATTCAGAGAAGGGGAGTGCCTGGAGGAGGAACCCCGAGACAGTCCATCTGAGAAACACAAACAAGCACTTTGCTAGTCCTGAAGCACATAGACATGCAACTTTATACCCCAAATACTCCATAATAACTTGGTTAAAACATGTTATCAAAAGTTTTTGCAAATAAATTAAAAGTCAGGCCAACTAGGCAGCTGTTGCAAATTATTATTAAATTCTTTTTTTTTTTTTTTTTTTTGCTATGAACCCTGAACACAGTGCATCTGGCAGTTGTGATGTTCCAGTTCCAGTATTATTGTGATGCGCACGGTAAATAAATGCAGAAATGAAATGAAAAACAGACAAGCGATAAATGAGAGCGCTTTCATTTATTTATCTTTCCTTATCAACCCCCAGAGTCAGGACTTTGCGCAGCACCTGTGGATATGTCTGCATCAGCTCACACATCTGGATTTGGGGATTTTTCTCCCACTCTTACATGCAGATGTGCTTTCTCAGGTCAGATTCGGAATATCTTAAAGGGTCATTCCGGTATTTTTCAACCTAGGCCTGATTTTTCCACCTTTTGGGGTCCAAATGGCTAATTAGGGATTAAAAAAAATGGGTTGGTCCAGTATTGAGCTACATCGCCTCAGTCAGCAACCCTGAAACAACCTGCAATAAAATCAAATTGGACAAGTTTGCAGCAGATAGATGTGTGCACTACCCTAAGAGAAGTCGAGCTCGAGGAGAAGTCGTGCTCTGAAGTCCTGTGTGAGATGATTTGTTACAAAACGATGGCCAAACTTTGCACAGCAGGCTGCTTTTGTTGGAAAGGAACACACTGAACTAGCTAGTTGTAGCTTGTTGTGGTACAAATAGATGAGAACACTCCTGTCCATACGCTGCTCCAGACCATTGGGTCTGCAGTGACCATTTTATTAGGGATTAAAACTGCCAGCCAAAGAGGAGAAGAAATCATACACCAAAGCACTTTTTCCTAAAGAAAAATGCTGTTCCAAGAGTGGGGAGACCTGCTGCTGACAGAGTGGAGGTAATGTTATTAGACATAAAGAAAAATGTCAAGCTCTGTAGGGATCATTTCCATAATGTTGTCAGACACTTATAATAGCAGTGTGAACCTGTCAGTGGCAAAAACAAGCACTTTTAGTGGACATAATTTGACGGCTGAACTTGTGATTACATTGCAGCCAGTTTTGTGGCTGCCAGCTGAAACGTTTTTTCTCAATATGGGGCCACCGTCAAAACTTTTTTTCCTCTCAGTCATGTGGACCCCAAAAGTTGGACAAATGGGGCCCAAGTTGAAAAATACTGGCATTATCCTTTAAAGCTTCTAATTTCAAGTTAAGCCATTCTTGGCTTTGAATGGGACCCCGAGGGACCATTATTTTCAAACTGCCCCAGTATTAACTGGGATGTCTTCTGGGGGCCATTGTACTGTTGGAACATAAATTGGCAGTCCATTGTAAGATCTTAGGTCGGTATTCCACAAGAAATTTCTTTTATTTGGCTCCGTTTATTATTTTTATCTGTATAAGTTTCCCAGTCCTTGACATTGAAAAGCCCCCTATCCCCAAGCATGGCGCTCCCTCCCATTAACAATGGTTTGATTGTGTTGAGCAAAACGTGGTTTCCATCAGACATGGAGCCCTAAGTTACAGGTGCAGAGTTCAGTTTCGGTGTTATCAGACCACAGAAACGTTGTCTCGTTGCCTCAGAAACTTTTGTGTGCATTTTACAAATTCCAGGCTGTTGTCATACGCCTATTTTAAGGAGTGGCTTCCATCTGGTTTCTCTGTTATTCAGCCCAGATGTGTAAAATGTGGGTTATTACCTAAAACAGGTTTTTTTCCTAGATTTGGTATGGATTGTTGTAGTAAGGGGTGTTATTTAAATGATTTTGATGGTACTTCGTGCCATTTGAAAAGGTTCTCCGGAACATTTTAGTGCCAGAAGTAAGCAAATTATAATCATCCCAGTTTTCAAAAATCAACCCATCATTTTGTCTCTGAAATTTGCATCAGTCCGCCAATCCCCTTACCTGTGGGTTGTAGAATTGGTGGTGGTATAGAGCGAAGCCACCATTGTTACCAGCCAATCACCAGCCAGTGGATTTTGATTGACTTAATGAATGAAGTCAACTAAAACATGTCATCACAATTTAAATATCACAGTTATTAGACAGCAGGTCATCGTATATGTTCACCGTTGTCTGTCCTGCAAGATCTTCAGTTGCAGGCAAGGAACTCATCGGAATTAGCCTTTGGTTCTTAATTTCCCAAACCAAATTCCCTCTTATCTGGTTGCTTAGATTGGTCAGATGACCAGCTGTAGAAAGAGTAGCTCCATATCTTCAAGTTCCTAATGAATTCTTAAGTACTAACACTTGAAATTGTTTTATACCCTGCCCCCAAATCTCTGCCTCTGCTTATCACAGTTCAGCGTCTGAATTCTACAGATAGTTCCTCAATGATAAAGTCAGTGGGATTAAATACTTTCCAAAGGCATTTTATATGGTTACACATCAGAGATGCATGATGCTGCAAAAAATCATTTAGTGGTTATGAATATTCACAGTATATTGCATCACACTCCATTTGGATGCAGCTTTTCTGCATGATTTTGTTTTTCAGCTCTTGGACAAAACAATTTGGGGACTGAGAAATTAGATTGTAATGCTTTGGATTGACTGAGTTTTAATATAACAACAGATTTTCTCCAACATACAACTGTTTTTTTTATGCCAGGGATTTATGAATATCATTGACAGGGGCCATAACAGCCTCTTGTGATTGCAGTAGTCAATTATGCAGTTTCAATTGCTTAATTGTGCAGCCCTATTGTACAAGCAGGACACTCAATGAATGTCAGATGTGTCAAAATATTGTTGTTTGAAGTGCACAGGTCGGTTTGCTGTGTTCCCAGGATGGCTGCAGTTTTTGTAATTTGTCTTTTTACTCAAGGGAGAGTTTGTTTTCAGCTATCTATCCTTCATCATGCTGAACATACGTCTGTGACAGATTTGCAAGTTGTGGAGTAGTTAAAGTATTGAGTGCAAATTCAACAGTTTGTAGAAAAAGACTGTGTGCAAATGAAATCAGAAGTAGGTTTATATTAGAAGTCGCAGTCCAGACTTTGCAGACTGTGGGGGAAAATGAAGCAAAGTCCATGCAAATCAAAATTACACCAGACTAAAAGATCAGATCCTAATATTTACTTCGTATAATGGAAAAGTACAGTATTTGCCCTCTGAGAAAATAGATCAAGACTCCTTATCTAGGTTTAGATTTAAGTTTAGTTCGTTTGTGCTTACATACAAATGATAACTCCGACAAAGAGAAAAATGAAATGAAAGTAAAGTAAAAAGTAAATACGAAAACAAAACCGCAAAAGGGGATTATGAAAACATCCTGCCCCAAAAAGATAAAGAAAAAAATCAGTATGACAAACACAAATGAACTGGCAGTGGGCAGAGGAAACCGAATGACATCAAAAGCTCAATGTGGTGGAGAACAGTGGGGAAAAAAGTGATAAAAATGCGTAAATAACAAGTAAGTATGGAGAAATAAATTGCATTAAAAGTGTTGTGATACAGACAAGGATATCAATAATGCTAATAAAATGAAGGCAGTGTGGTAGAAGAATAAAAAAACACAGCCAGGGCAGTAACCACCTACAATTGGCTGTACCGTGTCATTTTGCATTTTCCAGAGAATAATACGTTAGGATGAGTTAAAGGCTCAGACCGATGGAAGTTTAACACTCACTGGCCTGCCCTTGTTGGAAAAAGGGTCCAATTCAAGTGATGCCACATAGAAGTAAACTTACTGCAAGCAGCTTGGTCACACAATCTCAACGACTCTCCTCCCTCCTGGTTAATTGGTTACCTTTTCCACTTTTGGCCGCTGCATGTCCTTGCAGAAAGCCCTGCATAATACAGTATTTACATATCGCTCACACTTCTCTATGATTGCTGCTTTCCATACACAGTGGCTGGCTGTCCATGGAAAGATTGTGTGTGTGTGTGTGTGTGTGTGTGTGTTTGTGTGGTTGCTTGAGTGAGTATGTGTATGTGTGTGTGTGTGTGTGTGTGTGTGTGTGTTCACTTTGATGCGCGGTTCAAAGTAGGATGGCATTATTTATTCATGCCTTTGTTGTTCTTATTTCCTCTGCGAGTCAAAAATTCCTGGCTTTCCATTTTAGGCAGATCACGGCTAACTCAGACGCAGTCGATAGCATCTCAGCTGAATGACACGCACACGCACACACACACACAGACGCATGCACGCACTCTCCTCCCTCACAAACGCACACACACACATTTAGAGAGTGCAATCTGTCAATATATCTTCCATCTTGGTTGTTATTTGTAGGACCCTCTTGTCTCAGCCTCACCCGCCACCCCCCTCGCCACATCCCTGTTGAATTGCCAGTTATTTGCTGTAGGAGTGACATGGTGCACCGTGCGTGTGTGTGTCTGTGTGGGTGTGTGTGTGTGTACAGCTGTGGTCTCTAACGGTTGCTGCTGCTATTGCAGATACCTCTAGGCTCTTGTGTGGTGGTCTTAATGGGCAGGCAGGTGCCTGGGTGCTCCGAGCCTGGGATTGACGTCTGTGTACCAGCCGTTCCACAACGAGCACCGCCACTGCCCACAGCCATTCTGACCCGCTGCAATGCCTCAATTAGCCGGGACCAGCCGAGCTGTCACTTCCCCTTGTTGCTGCGGTGTATGTGTGTCATGCTATGGGGATTTTCAGTTTGTTGTATGTGCTCGCTGGCCTATCTGGAGGGAAAGAGAGCGTATATGGGGAGGGAGGGGAGGACGGGGCGGGGTTGTGAGGATGGGAGCTGTCCCTGCAGGCTGTGCTCAGGCGGATCAATAATTGACTGGCTGGTTGTTTGGCAGGAAGCTCTTCAGAAGATCCGTCAGAAGAACACCATGCGCCGCGAGGTGACGGTGGAGCTCAGCAGCCAGGGGTTCTGGAAGACTGGCATCCGCTCCGACGTCTGCCAGGTAACAGTCGTCAACTGTGCGCCCGCATGATTCGACTAATTCACGTGGATGTAGCATGCGCACACACACACACACACACATCACACACACATGTGCACGTGCACTCAGAGACAAGAACGTGGAAGAGCAGCACACAAGCAAAACATAAATCTACAGGGTTTCCAGAATTTCTGTAAAGTCGTGGAGCCTTGAAAGTCTATTTCCATTCAGGGCCCGTCAGGGAATTGAATAAACTCTTGGGACATGGCACACAATGACATCAAACCAAATTGGTCATAAAAAACAGTACAATAAGTGCAATATAACAATAAAACAATAGATACCTAATAACACCTGAATTTGAAGTTGTTGTTTTTTTAAAATTTTGGTCAGAGAAAAACCCTTCCAATTTTGTTATATGGGTTATGCAAATTCAGCATTTTAGTCATTAAAACGTCAAGAAATTTCACATTTTAGACCAAGTGGGAACCCTGAGCGTTGCACATATTCTCAGACGAGCGCACACACATGTAACGAGACACACGTGTGTGGACTCCAACATGCAAATGCACACACAGACATGAGCCCTCACACCTTCGTGCACTCCGTCAGACCCCTGTCCGCGGCACAGCTGGAGTCAGTAACTCTGACTTTTGATCTTTCCACATGTTGCGTCACTTTTGCATTCACCGCTAGTGAAATGTGTTGTGAAAATGAACTCGCACAGTGCCTGAGTAACCGTACACTACAGTTAAGTAGTGTCACAGACCTGCCAAGTTATTTATACACAACTTCCCCACCACACAGACTAACAAGTATGCATGTACCATACGTTCCCTCACACATCTGTCAACATTAGAGTACAGTAAACCGGGATGGAAATTTATCTCACCGTGGACTACATGTCACACTGAGCTCGGCAGCCTGACAGCAAAGTGTGATTTTCACAGAGAAGAGGCTGTGTACTTGGCTTCCTACTAACACAATATGCGCTGTATAGTTCCCTGAATGTATGCATTTTTAACGTGGCCGGCCCCAAGGGGACGTGAAGCCCTAACCGTGAAAGTGGTAGTGCCATGTTTGGCTTATTGAAACATACAGAACTGCGTTTGTTCGGTTATTATAACTGTAATAATTATGGTTCAGAGTGGACTAATTTGCTTTATTTTCTGCTGCTTTTTTCTGTCTTGTCCAAAGTTGCTTGCCTGTTACTCAGAAAGTAATTGGTATCAGCGTTCACCTCGCTCTGTGAACACACTCCCTGCCCTACCCTTCTGTTTTGTCCTCTGTGCGGCGCATAGAGCCTGCAGCTGATACTCAGCGCTTGCATTTGGAGAGGAATGACAGAAAGGGCTAGCCTAGCAAGCCAGACCTCCCTCACAGCAAGGTCTTGCAAAGAAGGATCTGATCCATAATTGCTGCCCAATTATATTTGCCTCAAGCTGGAGTGGTACAGCTAATTGGTTCGAGAAGAGTTTCAATTGGAGCCGAGGCGTCCGCTCGGCACAACATGTGACACAGGTGAGCGGTAACGTCAAAACTGACCCGCAGTCACTCGATTCTAAAAGGAGGCAACCAGAAATCAACCTCCTAGTTGTTGACATTCAAGTCGGCACAGCGAGGTTGTTTCACTGTTTCACATGAAGGAGTCAAAGACCTGGCTGACCACAGGAGGCAGGGATGTGATCTATTTATTTATCTATAAGTCTGTTGAGCCATGTGTATCCACCTATCTATCTAATGATTTTTTTTTTTTTTCTTTTTAGTTCAGTGCCGTTCTCCTGTCTTGTTTTGCCTTTTTGTGTCCCTAATCTTATCCTTGTGGAGGCTACCAGTTGGTCAGAATCAGTGAGATGGGAAAAAACACTCTCCACAATGTTTACCCATGCACATAAAAACAGGGAGGGTTTGCTGGATGTGGATTAGGAGTGGGAGTCGCGGGGTAACTGGCGATATGGTACCATCACAGTATTTCGCCCACAGTAGTGTTAGAATCCCAGCATCACAGGGAAACCAGGAACTCAAAATTGCATCTGGAGTTAAAAACACAAATATCAATACTGGGTGCAAGTGAATTGATAATTTAACACAAGAGGAAGTATCGCGATACCTTGCATCATCGATTTATTGTCCCACCCCTAACGAGGAGGGTGGTGGATCTTCATTAACAGAGCCCGCGCAGTGTGTTTGTTCATTCATCATCACTTACTGTGTATTGATCACCTTAAATAAGCATCATATAGCCAAGTCAGGACATGCAGAGATGCTGTATGTCTGTCTGATTATGTTCCAAGTCTGGGGAACAGGCAATTTCTATTGCAAATTACCTGGAATTTCTGATTTAATATATCTTAATAAATACTTATAGATTGGACTCAAGCACTGTAGGCCTGTGTAGCCTTATAATGGCATTTCTGTTGCTAAGGCTACAGTGTACAATAAGAGACATGATGCCCAGGCCATGCGGTTCATAATATTTAATCCCGCGAAACAAATGGATGCAATTTAAATCAGGAAAACAAGGTGGAATAGCCATTATATATCTGCAGAGTTAACAACATGGAGATACAGTGAGTTAAAGCCCAATTTTAAACACGGAGCTCGTGATACTGCAGCCAGGCTACGGGGGGGAAAAAACTGCTCATCCTGCTCGGCTGGACACTGTCCAGGATCCTCAAGCGTCATCCCTGACAGTGAATTAGAAAATTTCCCACCTTTTAATTACCGGTGTATCACTCTAATAAGCCAGTCGCACACACACACACACACACACACACACACGTAGCCGCTCAGTCACTCAGCCAGTCATCAGAACAGGTCAGGAGCTGTAGACACGAGCAGGGCCTGGCTTTGTTAATTGGCTGCTTAACAAGGCCTGGGGAGTGTGTCACCGTAGCCCCTGTGATGGCCCCAGGGCTACGTGGCAGCACCGGTTGTAGCTGCCGGGCCGGCGGCTCGCCCTCCCCGGCAGCACTAATTAAAACACGCGCGGCTCCCTCCGCTCTCATGTGGTGGCATGGGGTTAATGTGTGTACAGCGGCCCCGCTACAGTTTCTCAGCCACTCCGACTTGCCTGACTTGATGAGCCCCCGCTAATGATTTTGCAGATTGGCCCTGCATCAGCCTCTCCGACTGTCACATTCATTTGCTGACCACTGACTGTTTTCTCTTCCACTTTGCGTTCTCCCTCGCTAAGTCGCCCTCCCTCGCCGTAACGCTCGCTCGCTCACCCTTTTTACTCGCACGCCCACTCAACTCACCAACCCACCCACTGTCTCACCCTCTCTCTCTCTGTCTCTCTCTTCCCTCTCCTACTTTACTTTCACTTGGATCGTCTCAAACTTCTTTTAAAGACATGACGGTCAGGAAAAGTGAGGGTTGCCAGTGTTTGTTCGAATGTGTGTGTGTCAACATGTCGAGATGGGCTTCGATTTGACTGACCGTGTCCAAAAGTGAATTTCCCCCCTCTCTGTCATTCCCTCTCACAGTGCAGCGATTGGGTTTTTGATTATTTCATCTCTCTGTTGCAGTGCGCCACTTAATAAATAATGACTGGCTGATTGATTTTTCCCTCTCTGCTCCCTCTGCCGACCCTCTCTCTTTCCCCTCTCTTTCACAATCTCTTCATCACACTTTCTCTCAAAACCCTCGCCCTCTCTCTCTCTCTCTCTCCCCGCTTATATCTTTCAAATCCTATTCTCTCCCATCTTTCCTTTTCCCATCTCTGCCCTCGCCCGCCCCTCACTTTCTTCTCTCTCTCTTCTCCCTTTTTTCCCTTTTTTTCTTCTTCCCCAGCACGCCATGATGCTGCCTGTCCTCACCCACCACATCCGGTACCACCAGTGCCTGATGCACCTGGATAAGCTCATCGGCTACGTCTTCAAGGAGCGCTGCCTCCTTCAGGTAAGGCACGGGCATTACAGCTGCTCACAAAGCAATGTGACCTCACGCCCCGACGCAGGCTGCATTATTTATAGGCTGGCATAGCTGATAGCTCTAACAGGGGTGGATAAGAAATGGAAAATCCCCCCGGGTTCTTATTGCCAGGCCACAGACTACAACCGGTCAGATCGGCAGCTAGAAAAACAAACAAAAAAAAACAAAAAAATCCTGTGCACAGAGATCCTGGACGGCAGGGTTTGGCTCATTATTGTGCCCATTCTGCCTTTGCGGGGATAGCTGAGGTGGAAACAGAGGCTCAGGAGTCACCTTAGGTAACTCAAACACACCGGCCCAAGTCATACCTCACAGCGGACCCCGGCAGGCTGCTGCTGGGGTCTGCTGTGAGTGGCCGTGACAGTAGTCAGGACAACAGCAGCCTCCTCCGTAATTCCAGCTCCCCCCCTGTCAGGTCTGCCGCCTCAAGCCTGCGCGCTCGCACTTCTGTGAGCCCCGCGGCTGCCTCCAGCAATATTGAAGAGCTGTCATAACCTGATACATTAGAAATCAATGTGTCATAACCTATACATAGTTAAAGAGGGGAAGGATGCATTAAGATTCGCTCAAGGCTGTGTGTGTGTGTGTGTGTGTGTGTCGTGCGTCTCTGCGCGGGGATCTGCACACATCGATTAATTATCGGCCGCTTCGGCGTCGGTGCGATGATGTCCTGCTGTTATGAGGACTGAACGCCTTGAC